>JARWCS010376130.1:0-10080 GCA_034783895.1 Geukensia demissa
CGAAACTACGCAAAACTAAAATTAAAATATATTTTCTCTTTTTAGTTCCAGTATACAGAACTCTCATTAAGAATGTACCAGTACCTAAGCCAATCAAAGTAGAAGTCCCGTACAAAGTAGAAGTACCAGTTGAAGTACCAGTCGAAGTACCAGTTGAACACCGTATAAAGGAAGTTGGTAAGTGTTGTGTGTAGTGGGTTAGTTATTTTCTCTGAACAGTTTTACATGTCCAGACATTTTAGTGACAATTTGGTCTTTGGCCATATGCATGTGTTTCAATTTCTGTTTTATAAGCCTTCCAAGCTTCGAAAGATTGAAAAAGTGTTGCAATCGGATATGCTGAACGGGTACCTTTTAAAAACCAACATTTACAAACATCCTGTACGCTTAAAACAGCGGGTATCCAAAACAGACACACAGATTTTTTAACAGTATACCCCTTGATAACGATATACTTTACAACAGAATTCACAATTTAACGACATAACATATTGTGAAAGATGCTCAATTATGGCTAAAGTAGGCAAACTCCATGGTCGTTGTAATGAGGGTTACCACACACCTATTCTTCTTTCATCTGTTTTGTGTCATAGGTGTTACGTATAACAACAAACTAATAGAAAGAAACATGAAAAATAAATTCCGTGTTTTCGTTTTCTTGCAGTTCCAGTACCAGTCCAAACCAAACAAGAAGTCATTGTAGCTGGCGCTGGTAAGTATTCACGCTAAAAACATGTTCATATTTCATTTATTACTTTTTCAAAGTGTTCCGCCCAAACGACCAAAACAGTAAGGCCAACTTTGGACATCCATTTTTGTGGAAATTTATTATCAAACCTTTTCCGTTTATTATATTGAATATTAAATACTGTAAAGCTACATTATTCTTAATCATGTCATATAGATACCGTTTCTCGGTAAAAGTGTAGATTTATTCAGCATTTAATATAGATAAAATATCTCGGTTAAAGTGTAAATGTGTATTGTATTGCGCGGAGATGAACTATTATAACATAATTTTGTCTTTATGAACACATTTGATATTGCTAAAATATACTATGAATATTCTGCAAAAGTTTTAGTGCGACGTTCGCAGCTTGCCTATTTATAGCTGAATTAATATAAGCATAATGCCAGTATATTATAATTAATAAACGCAGCAAAAGATCCTTACTAATATTTAGAATTAACTAAAAGTGCCTCGCTTTAGAATTAACTAAAAGTGCCTCGCATGATTATAATGTGTTCATGTGTATCTGCACCGAATGTATAGCATCATTTTGAAGATTATTTTAAGAGCAAACAGTAAAAAAAAGTAATTCAGGTTATATAATATAAAAAGGTCTATATGTCAGTTTTCAGATTTTTCAATTTTGTTTAAAGCAAGCTCGAATTAGTATATAGAAATATTTGTATTTTTACTATTTTTACTAGTCTTTAATATATCTTGCTTGCAGACAACATCAACCTTGGCGGTGGTGTCCATGGTAAGCAATTAATTGTCAATAAACTTTTCGGCATTGGAATTAAAACTGAAAAAACCACATCCATTTGGCATTCTTTCCGCATTGTTAGTACTTGGAATAATACATTTATTAAATTCTTCGAACAATTTAGCTTTAATATGTGTTAATGTTTTGATTATTTTGATAACAGAAAAATAATGTTTGCAAATTTCTAGTTTGCAATATCAAAGGTTATTGCATTTTGCGCTGTTCAAATATGTTGTAACAGTAACAATATTGCGCAAGTCAGGTATGCTAAGTCCTAGCGTAAGTACAAATTTTTAAAACAAGGGTAGGATTCTGTGATACACTTTACTACTAAAATGATTAATAGACCTAGCATCTTCAGCAATCCTTATTTGCATATTATAAAATTACTAAACATTAATATTTCTTGCTTGTAGACAATATCAACCTCGGCGGTGGCGCACATGGTAAGCAAAAGGACTGTAATATAGTACTCAGCATAGGGATACAAATTTTGAAAAAAAATCAAACTTTTCGCATTTAATTTCCTTTGAAAATAATAAAAGCATTTATTTTTAAGTTATTTGAATCGGCCAGCTTCTTTGCGATTTAAATGACAAACGTTTTATTTTAGGCATTGTATTATTCCATTTAATTTCCATTGAAATAAAAGAAGCATTTATTTTTTTAAATTATTTGAATCTGGAAGCTTCTTACAACTTAAAAGACAAACATTTTATTCGGGGTAATGCATGCTTCCAAAATTTCAGTACGCGAGTGAAGAAAATCTGCTTACATTTTTTTCCAACTGCGTTTAGACTTTTCCTTCCCAAAGTTGCTTTTGTAATAGTATAATAAGTTATAACCACTATTTTTCCACCGTCTTACTAATAATTGTAGATTTTGGCTTTGATCATAACATGGGCGGTATGGGCGGTATGCAGTTTGGCGCAGGACACGGTAAGAACATTATTTGCACTCCGGACCATTCCAGAGCATTTGCGCATAGAATTAACTATCAATATTAACACTTTTAGGCCAAGTTTTCGTTTTCAAATTTTATGTTCTGGTATAAAATGAAAACAAAATATGTATTGCCAATGAAACTAAGATTTCATAAAAAAAAAACTAAATCGTAACGAGTAAAGAATCTGTTTGAAAACTTGGCTGCTTGTAATCAGATATAATAGCGTGACTGTATGATAGAGGTTAAAAAATAGCAAATATGAAGATATGAATAAAAAATGTCGTACATAGTCTATATGTAATATTTGCATTATTTCTTTTATAGTCAATTCTGGGCATTCAATATAAAATTACAAGTTTTTTTTTCTCTTTTTTGACCTTCAAAATAATGGTTACAAATTATTAACTTTTCAAAAAAAATCACATTAAGTACCTTCTTGAACCTAAATCTAGATAGGTTTTCAACACATTATTGGTTTGCCAAAAAAAAAAAAACAACATAAAAAAAAACAAAACAAAAACAAAACGTTTTATTAATTCTGCTCTTAAGACATGTTTCTTGAGGGAAATGTAATAACAATTTTTTTTAAAAGTTTATCTTCATATTGGCTACAATACTAGATATCTATTAATTTAACTAAATGATTCTTTTATTCAGCTGCATATTTTACCTAACACTATGTAAATTTATTACCAAACAGTTGTTCAATCTTCTTCAAAATTATTTTAAGCTTCTTATGTTTATAATTGACCAATCAAAATTTGTATTATATGATAATAGTGTTTGGTAATAGATATCATTTCTGAACATATATATTACTAAAATACTGTAAATTCAGAAACCATTGCGTGCAATTATTATTGTGAATGTTCGAAATGTGACAATAATGCGAGTTTAATTTTTGCAGCCTTTCCAAAGGTGTAAAACAACATACATGACATAAAAAGAGATTTCCGAATGCAAGTTCTAACTATTGCGATTACAATCCTGTCGCATTATTGGCAAGAATAAAAACATCGCAATAATTACTGCATTTACAGTATATCATTTTACTGAGTAGTAATTACTGTTGCATTATACTATAAATCTAATCTTTTCCTTTCTTTATTTACACTTTTACTTAAAACAATGCAATATTTCGTATAAGCAAATCTTTACCTATATTTGGTGTTGGTGTACTTACTATTTATTTTTTTTCAGTCCTGAATTTGCGCGTAACAAAATGCGATGGTTGGAAAGAAGCTAAACGCTTGTCGCTTGCAAAACAAATGCCACGGTATAAAAATGTGGCATAATTCAGGAGGTTTTTGCTATAAATCTTTTTTTATTTCTTCCACTGGTGGTGGAGCTTTTATTGGAGATTTTGGAGGAGCTGGTATTGGCGGTGGAACGGGCCATGGACCTGGCAGTGGTGCTGGTGGTGAAGCGGGCCACGGACCTGGCAGTGGAGCTGGTGGTGGTGGTCCTAATATTTTCGACATAGCTGCAGCGGCCGGAGGCGAAATTGTAAATGCCAATGGGGCTCAGATACTGGATATTGGCGGACTAGGCCCAGATCTTGAACAATTACTTGCTAGTCAAGCTGTACAATCGATCTTTAATGGTGGAGGTGGAGCTGGTGCCGGAGGTCAAGGAGGAGGAGCCGGTGGTCAAGGAGGTGGGGCCGGTGGTCAAGGAGGCGGGCCTGACGGTCACGGGGGAGGGGCTGGAATTTTTGAACTCGGACATGGTGGCGCACAAGGAGGTGGACTTGGGGTTGATTTTCTTGGAGGAGCCGGGGTAGGCCAAGAAGTCTTTATTGATGCAGCAGCTCTTGGAGGTGGAGGTGCAGGAGGTATGGGTCATGATGCTGGGGCTAGCCAATTTATTGATGCTGGTTTACTAATGGAAGCTGGACTTGGAGGTCATGGCGGCGGTGGCGCAGGAGGTGGAATGGGAGATGGAAATGGTGGAAAAGGAGGAAAAGGAGATATTAACATCGGAATAGGACTAGGAGCAGGAGGGGGAATGGGACAGGGAATCGCAGGGGGTGGAAAGGCTGTTGGAATAGGAATGGGAGGCGGGCAAGGCGGAGAGATGGGTGGTGGCCAAGGCGGTGGACACGGAGGTGGAATGGGTGGTGGACACGGAGGCGGAATGGGTGGTGGACACGGAGGAGAAATGGGAGGCGGACATGGAGGTGGTATGGGAGGAGGACTTGGAGGGTTGCTAGACGCTGGATTTTTGGTTCAAGACATAGGAATGGGTTTCGGAAATCAAGATATGGCACTTGGCGTTGGAGTCGGTCCCGGTAGTATAGGAACCGGAATTTCCGCCATGGATGGTGGAGCAGGGTTCGGAATGACTCACGATTCTGTTGGAATTGGCGGTGGATCACAAGGTGGTGGCGGAGCTGCCATGGGAGCCGGAGATGCTCAGTTTGGAGTTGGATTCTCTGGTGGTGATGGTTTGGGTCTTGGTTTAAGTAAAGGAGGAGGTAAAACAAGTTTACTGGTGTGAGGCGGAAAATTGAACAGACTCAATCTATTACCGGGACTCACCTTCAGGAATGAAAATCTATATGAATTCAGTTTCATAAAACATCATAAATTTTGATTTATCAGTTTTTTTTATGTTTCAAACGGTTTAAATTATGTTGATAAAGGTAGCTTGGTGAAAAAGACATTAATTAATCCTTATAATTAAGGATTTATGAAACTGAAATCAAAAGATAGATTATAAAAAATCGAGGTGATAAACTACAAAGGTCTTTCGTCACTTCAAAAGTTAATTCCCCCTAAACTAACACTTCTGTCTTTTTTAATCATCTCCATTTTATTTCTTTTTGGTTATAAATTACTAATATGAACATATATATATCATTATTATTTACAGATGCTAATCAAGCTATTATCTTAAGTAAGTAGTTGGACAATCGGAGATGGGGTTTATTTTTTAATCTGAATTTTATTGAGATGGTGAACGGTTATTTCAAGCTTCCAGTATTTCACTAAATCGAAGCATTCTAAGAATTTTAGAAACTAATAATACAGATCAAAAGGATCTCTTTCATAAAAAAATATCCCATGAAAAATATATAAAACAAAAATCAGAGTTGAATGAATTCCATTGAGCTAATCTAATAAATAGATGTGAAAAAAACACACGGAAGAACAAAGTTATTTTCAGTGTTAATGTTACGTTTGTTAAATGTTTTGTTTTCCCTAAATGTTTAGTTTGTTAAATGTTTTGTCATTGGTAAATGTCTCGTTTGTTTATTGTTTTACTTGTTAATATTTCCTTTGTTAAATATTTTGCAGTTGATACAAATTTCGTTTGTGTATTGTTTTTACTCGTTAATTTTTCATTTGTTAAATGTTTTGTAATTCTTCTTTCGTTAATTTTTTGTTTGTTAAATGTTTGTGTGTTAATGTGTTCATGTTGTTTGTGTCATGTATTATGTGTTATGTGTCATGTGTTATGTGTTATACTAATGTCTTTTGTTTTGTTTTCCCCTTTGTGTGATCAGCTGATGTTGATAATGGTGAGTGGTCGTCATTTATAACTTTACTCTAAATTAAAAACAATTTGAAATTTTAATTTAATTTGAAATGATTAAATCGTAGTTTTTAAAAACAAGTAGTAAAGTTATCATATACGAAACAAAAAACAAAAAGCATTATCAAAGTTTCAAATGAATTTAATTGAAATTTTGGGTAAAATTAATCAGGTTGTCATATATCTAATGAAAGGTTACCCGTGATTCGAATTTCTTTTATTCGTTACAAAGGGGAAATGACTATTTGTTACCATGACATTGTTGTGCATTGATCCATTTCCATAAAAATCTAACTGCATTTTTCATCAAATATCGTATCATCTTTTTCACTTACCAATGCTTTGCGCACGCTTGCATTAATATATCATCATTAAAAACAACAATTTTAATCGTTCTCTTAACCACTTACAGTTGACTTAGGACATGGATTCGGAGGTGCCGGACAAGGAGTTTTTGTTCGTAAGTATTTTACTCAGTAATCCATATGACGCTTTGATACCAACACCGATATGATAATAATAACATATGTAGCATAGAACTTGTAGCAATTGTGTCTCATTGCTTGTCAGATATAGTTTGCCATTATGATTAGTTACACTTCTATATTTGATAGATGTCAATGCGATTTATTATTTCATAACGTATTTAATTTGATTCATCTTTTTAAATATTTAATTTTATCAGAGTTAAAAATGCGAGTCATTTTATTGAATGATGTTGCAAAATGGTATTGGTTTTTAGTTGTGCTGCTTGTGGTAAACTTTTGCATTGTCTTATAACTGCTTATTTTTTTGCTTTCAGACGGTATCGACAATGGTAACGTAGTGGACTGACCTTATTTCTCTGCCTGCAACACGCGCGATTCTTTTTTTTTTTTTACAATAGCTTCAAAATTCTAGAGAACTGTTGTCTTTTAGACGTCAAAAGTGACCAATTTAATATTCTATTAACCGTTTTTTTTTGTTTTGACGTTACATTTCAATGTCAAAATTGAAAAGAGTCATTAACAGACAATATTTGTTCAGATTGTCAGACGTCATTATTGATGAAGAACATTTTGCTAGAATTTTGAAATGTGTTTACAATGTATGTACAAGATGACCCAAATATAGTTGACATCATAATTGGTGTATACATAATATAAATTGGTGATTACAGTTTGGTTTTTGTGCGTGCAACATTATAAGTAAAATAAAACCAAACACTAAAATGATTAAAGTATTCAAGAAAGAATGGCCTTCATTCGTGGTGGGTCCTCTTGTACATCAATCATGTTTCTATGGTACTCAGACAAAAAGTGGTCTAATGTTTTATGGTGTTGGTATTGAAAGAGGAAAGACCTTTGCACTTTATCAGTTAGATAAATTTTAAAATATGAAACTGCCACAATATGATCGTAAAATACAAATTTATAATATTTTTTCATGTATGTCTAGAAAAGAAATATAGTAAAATAGCAAAATAATATTTCACAAACCAATAGAAAAGTTAATATGGTGCAGTAATCTAGTTGAGCTATTACACAGAAAAAGAACATCGTTGCAATATTTTCCAGATATTTAGTAGAATGATATAAAGAGGAAGGATTAGTATGAAAACATTTATTGATTTCGTAAATTAGCTACAAAATATTACTTTATACTCAAACGACAAGACTTAGAGGCCATTTATTCTCATTTCAGTTGATGCCAACCAGTTTGGAGGTCACGGAATGGGAGGTAATGAACAATTTTAATATAGTTTGGCTTTATAAAGCATTATATTTAGGGGATAAATTATATGCTTACAGTGCAAAAAACATTAAGTTGCAGTATGCAGTTGTAATCGGACTGCTTGTCATCAGGTTTACTCTGCTCATTTCCAAATTGCAAATCCTTTGTTTGTTGCATTTGTCCGCTGACGTCTAAGTTGTTCAGGTGGGGTAGAGTGGGTGATCGATTTTTTCTATATTTTGAGTCTTAAGAGTGTTGGAATTTCTTATGTTTAATTTAAGAACACTTTGTATTATTGCTTATAGTTCTGTAAAGTACATGTTTTATTATTTAGCAATTGATGCTGGATTTGGTGGAGCACAAAACCCAGTAGCCATCATTGGAATCGACAAACACGGACAGGGTGGTCAGGGAGGACAAGGTGGAGCTGCTTGGGACCAAGGTCACCTCGACTTTGGATTCGGAGGCGGAGCTGGACACATGGATCAAGGACTTGGAGGTGCTGGCGGACATTTCGACCAAGGTCTTGGTGGTGGACACTGGGACCAGGGACTTGGTGGAGCCCAAGGTGGAATCGATGCTGGTCTTGGTGGTGGACAAGGCAAAAAAGGTGGAAAAGGTGAGTTCAATGACCTTTTTCGTAAAATGGGGTTAAAATAATGGTGAGGACACGTCAAGGTTTAAACGTGTTAAACAAGTGACAAACTAGTTTCTTAGATTGTTGAAACCAAATTATCAAAGAATTCTATAATCATGTTATTAGAATATTTTGTATTCTTTAAATAGCCCGTGAATATAGCTTAAAACATAACCTAAGTGTATGTGAATGTACATATATATATATATTCTGTCAGCAAAAACATATTGATTATATCGTGTTTTTGTTTTTTGTGACATGAATAGTTATTTTATTACTTTTGTGTCTATCATCAATGCTTAATCGCCCTAAAGTCGTTATTATGCAAATATTGTAGTACCATATGTATATTTATTTCTAACCATCTTCCGGTTTCATCTTTGTTTTACTATGTATATGTCCTTACTATGATTAAATGACATGCTATTGTTGATTTTAATGGGGAACCGTTTGGAATGGCTAAATAACGTTAATGAACTTATGAACTAAATGGTCAAGTCGGCTTGATTGGCACACTGTCTTTCTTGGCAAAGCCGTCTATTTTTAAGGTTATCCTTAATGTGTTGTTTTTATCTAAATCTGGAAGAAATATGACCAATTCATGAAATTTTAAAACGAAAACTCTGATCAAATTGATAACTTTATTCTACATTTCGGTAATAATGCTTATAGTTTGTCCATTGATCACGTTATGTTGTTTTGGTTATTAAAATCATGGTTTTTTTCTATTTCCAGTTTTACACTAAATGAAGAGGAATCCGCCCATTTCACTAGATGAAAATATTCATCCATTGATCATCTAAATTATGTTTTATTCATTTTTTATATATAATATGTCAATAAATGGTGTGTTGAATAAAGTTTATTTTTATAAATTCCTATTTTTATACCGCCTCCGTGGTGTAATGGTTAGCGTGCTCTTCTCGAGTGCGGAAGGTCGTGGGTTCGATCCCCGGCTGGGTCAAACCAAAGACATTTAATTGGTATTTGCTGCTTCTCCACTAAGCACGCAGCATTTAGGAGTAGAGCAAAGACTGGTCGGCCAGAGTCAGAATAATTTGTCTGAGTAAAGTGGCACGTCGTCCTGCTTTCGTGAGCTAGCACGTTAAAAATCCGGCTCAGCGTGTCGGTCTAGTACAAAGCAGGGTTCACTAATCATCACTTATCATTAATATGCTCTCGTCCTGAATATGCGTGAAATATTTGCCGCTGGAGGTTAAGCACCATTCATTCGTTCAATCAATCAATCAATCAATCAAAAATAATATGTTTTTGTGCCGTCTTATCACACCACTGTCCCAGGTCAGTGGGGTTGAGTGCACACACAGCTGTCTAATCCCGCCACATATTTTATGTGCCTTCCCAAGCCAGGAACTTGTAATCCATTTGATGTCGTTAATATGTTTTAAGTGTTACTTGTTTCACATTTAATCCTTATTTGGCTGATAGTTCTAACACCATCACATTTTGTGTTGGGGGCCCTTAACAACTAGCATAAGGGTGTGGATATGTGTCCATTGTTGAACGCATTAGGGCAACCTATAGTTGTCTGTAATTTATACGTTTTGGGTGTCTCATAGACAATCATACCATATCTTCTTTTTCTATTCTCTATAATAGAAACAAATAAATATGTTTTCCCAGCCATATTTTAAGGGGGTACCCTACACCACCAATAAAATTCCACTCGTTTAATTTTCTTTATATTTTGTTTAGACATTTACTTTGATGAAAGAAGGAAAACATGAAAATTT
>JARWCS010376141.1:0-17946 GCA_034783895.1 Geukensia demissa
GTTTAACTTGTTTTCGTCCTGAATATGCATGAAATATTTGCCACTGGACGTTAAACAACAATCAATCAATCAAATAAAAAAAACTATTTGAACAAAATATTTCGGTTATTTCCAAAATTTATTTTTTCACATCTCATCAATACGCAACCAATATGATATCAATCATTGTTACAAGGAAGGATGTTTTATGTTTACATCTGTTTTAAAACCACATTGGTAATTTGTGTACTCGCACTGGTTTAACAAAACATAAAAAATGTCAAATAAAACTTGAGGATATTTAACTATAATAGAGACAGTTCATGAAAATTAAGGAATTATTAATATTATAAATACAGGATAGCTTAAACTTTCTGAATAACAAGATTTAAAACCTAACCCGATTGTGAATTTTATGGGTGTATGGCATCTTAATATTCTAGATTTTGTTAAATCAAATCACTTCTACAAGACAATTAGGATTGAAATTTTTAGATATAAAATGGGTTTTTTTGACAAAATAAGGAAGAAACACTGGTTTTGGTTTTTATTTTTTATCATATTAGGTGTAAAAATGGGGATGTGTTACATTGAACCTAAAAACAAGTAAAAATAATTCGCGATGTTATAAATCTTGAAATACTCAGTACTGACATACAATTTGTCACATCCAATGTTATACGATCGCAATTTTAGTTGTTGACACAGTAATTCATGTCTTGACACTGATGACTCGAGGTTTTACAAATCATTTCTAAATATAAAATGAACGCATCTTTAGACAAGCTTAAATGTTCTATGACTTATCTTAAATAAGTCTTACAAAATGTTATTATTCCCGATGACCTGACCTTGTTGCTTCAAAACTAAAAACTAGTTTTGTGCCATAGTAATTATGGTGACATTAGCAACAAGCACAGCTTTTAATTCGAATAAAGTGAACAACAATATACAAAATACATATAATATTGGTTTCTAAAAAATACTAACGAACAAGAGGTGGATCATAAACTCATTAAACGAAATTGCAACCTACACTTGTAGTTGGGGATCACAGATTTATTCTTGTGATTATGAGATAAGATCTGAATATAATGCACAGAAAAAAAGGTTCGTAATGGAACATCGGTAAATGCAAAATTTCTTATCACAACACGATAAATTCCACCATGCGTCCGGAATAGTCCTTACTGCTGCTCGATGTTCATGATTGTAGGTTGTTACTGTATCATATTTCCTTGTATTAAGATACAATCTTACCAATGATGCATAGGTTATTTTGATGTGCTTTATTCGCATTTCAAGGGGTACCCTTTCATCAGTCGCAATTAATCCAAACAAAAGTAAGTCCGAGATCAAGACAACGTAAATCAAGTACTAAGGTCCAATCAAATAGAAACAGGGCGTCAAATTAAAGCCGCAAGTACAACTACTCGGTGCAATACGTTTCGCAGCCTCTCTGTATTTTCAGGTTGTTTTACACAAAAACAAAACATTATTTGATAAGTGCAATGTAGAATACCCATGCGAGAGATTAAAAGTGCATAGTCCAAAGAGACGAAGCAATTTTGAAACAAACCAAAAGATAAAACGTAAACAAAAAGAACAAAAGCTTGGAATCCACAAACTCCTTTACAAAAAAGGAGTGGAATCAGGTGCTCGTGAAGGGTAAGCAATACCTGCCTTGCGGTCAACACCCGTCGTGGTTTCCTTAATGTCAAAATAGGTGTCAAATCAGGATGTCAAAATCAGGAGTTTAAATATGTGTCAAATCCCGAAGGAATCCACAAACTCCTATTTATACAGGAGTGAAATCATGTGTTATGAAGGGTAAGCATTCCCAGTCTTGCGCGCAACACCTGTCGTGGAATCCTAAATCTCAAATCTGGATAAACGTCAATCCGAGAAAAGGTCAACCTACATTTCTATTACCGGTAACAGGTCCATAACTAGTTTAGATACACTGATACCATATGGTTCAACCCATTCGTGATGTCGACCATAAAATTTTAGGAGGGACGACTTCAACCTTGATTGGCTGTATCCTTGTTGTAGTAATTTATGCGACAACGGCAATGCTCTCTTCAGAAAATCCTGATACTTGGAACAGGCACGAGAGTATCGAATCAACTGTGAAACATAACATAGCTGTAAGTAATTTAGAAAGTAGCTTGGTGGAGCATCTGGAGGAACCCGCTTATATGGACACTTGTGTAGTTTCGGTATCCAGAATAAAGAAGCCAGATCCGACTCATCTTTTTTGGTGTCAATACCAAATGAAGACAGAACCGACCTGTGGTTAACGAGGATCTCTTTTTTAGAAAGTGAAGTAGTATATATGTCGGGTTACCAAATGTGTCTTTGAATCCGAGCTCTTTTATCAAGCAATTAAGGTAGTGTTTTTTGCAAACAAATGCAATGTTATTTGAGGCCTTTTCGGCTGGAACAACAACAAATTTTTCATGGATGGCGGACATATCCCACAAGACAGTAGGGTCCTTGAAAACTGAAGGAGCTTTAGTGCTCATCGACCCTTGTAATTTGTTAGTCTGAATCTGAATAAATGGTCTGACAGTCTTGACCCTTTCAGAAAGGGTGTCAACCTCTACCTTTTCTCGCTTCGCCCATTGTTTAGCATAGTCCTCCACGGAGTCCATCAACAACTTAAAGTTTTGTTTCCAATTGATAGGATTTGGCTTTCGGTATTAAGGACCTTTAGATAGCAACTGTCGTATCTTATCATTTATAACAAAACTGAGGTCACCGGTAATGATGTGCCCAGTGGGGCTATAGCTGAAGGGGGACGACGAGCAGGAGCAGTCGGTAGGTTTGAAATTCAGATCATCAATACTTAAGTGCTGAAAAACCTTCTTGTAGTTAGAAAATTCTGCTGGATGCAACAGGCTTAGTGTAGGTATAAGACATTAATGGAACGGATTTATCAGTAAAATAAGGTGGTATTATTGTTTGAAAGGTTTTATGGTGGAGTATATTGCTTATGTCAATGACATCCAGACCTTTATTTGCAAAATCTACCTTAAAGAAATGACGTCAGATATCATCCTCTTTAGATGTACAAACTGGTCTGAATAATCTGTAAATACGGTATTTATAAACATGGAATTTCCCTACAATTTATTAGTTAAGTATCATATGAATATTATATGCTTACATGAAAATACGGAAGCGAGTGGTTAAAATTTTATAGTTTATGACAATTTTCCGGAAATTGCGATTTTTGAAAATAATCAATTAAAACAAATAATCTAAGGTACTTAGTGAACATTAGAATAGAAATAAAAGATGGAGAAAACATATGTTACAAGTTATGACATATTGATTTTTTAGATTTTTTTCTATTTTCCTTTAAATGCATTAATGGAACATTTCAGTTAATTTCCTGCATTAATTTTACATCGACACTTTAATGTGGTGTGATTGGTTCAGTCTATAAGTGCAACAAAAGCTGTTTAATAGAGTCGCCTTGAAGAGGTAGTGATTAAACATGGAAGTGACGTCACAGAATTCAGAGTGAAGTTACTTTGTTTATAAACCATTAATACCCACTTGTGACACTTAAGGTTACAACAGCCCAATTATGATTTCTGGTAATTAGTTAAATCTGACCCCTAAGATTAAGCCCAGGAGAAATCAAAGATAGGCGTGCGATTGGTCAATATCAAAAACCAAACTTATCATTTTAAGATTTGTTGATGATCGGTTAATAGAAAATTTTCAGTTCTTGAGACAGGGGTCCAATATTTTTTGAAAAAATAGGAAAAATGATAATCACGGGAAATGTGGGGAAATCCCTGTAAAAAAGGTTGCCCCTTTTTGACCCTCAATTTTCGAATACAAATGCCGCACGAACCTTTGTATTTTCTTTCGCTAATTTTACCTTTTAGGGTAGAGATAAATATTCAACCAAAGGTTAAAAAAGCAAAACAGCTGCAAGGCAGATATTTTTTAATATTCCAAATGCAGATCTAAGAACACCACAAAGCAGAGATCTTTCAGAACTTTTAAAGGAGCCATTATCTTTGCATAGGTTGATTGTTGTTTGTACGGCTTGACTAAGTCGTTTGTTTTGGGTCCCCGGCCGGTCTTGCTGGCTTCTCTTTTAATTTCTGTATAAGCCTTTTTGCAGCTTTTTTGTATTCATCCATTTTATTTCTTTGGCTCTTCCAAGTGCCACACTCAAATAAGTTGTTATATGGGTAATCATCTGCCAAATCTGGGCCTTTTTTGGTTTGTCACAGTGTTGGATTGATCTGCAATTAAAACGTCATAATATTTTTCAACCGAGTAGTGTATGGTGAACTCCTCTTCCTTTGTAAAATTTTGTTTTTTGAGCCTTTGTTTGTCTGAGGTGCTGTCGTGTGCCTGTTTTTTCAAGTCAAAGAGGAACTGCAAAAATTTTTAAAGGATTATGGGAAAATAAACCATGGTTAAAATATATAATCATGGGTTACATAACCAAATGGTTAAATAAAAATGAGCAACAGAATTTAACCCCTTGGTTATATTACCAATGGTTATTTTTTAAAACCGAGAGTAAAATTTAACCATTGGTTACAAATAACCACAAGATGAACAACCGGTCCCTGGAAAAAAACCTGACACGTAACCTAATTTTACAAAAAAGTTGAATTTCCTTATAACCTAAGCCATCATAATAAATTAAATTCATTATCTTTCGACATGTCTGATAGATATCTATCGTGTCTTTAAGACGTATCTTAAGCCATAAATGACTCAGAATTTCTCAGATCTAAATCAACACATCAAATCCGATTCTTTAAAAAATTGTACAAGCCTTCAAACATTTGACCTTTTCACCCTTAAAACCATGATTCGAAACTTAAAGACCGTTTTTAAAAAATTGATAGATCTGTATTTCAAGGTAGAAATATTTTTTGCAGGTAAAAAAGGTGTCTTAATTCGTCAGAAAACGCACTGCTCGTCCTTATAAACACAGTAAAGGTAATATTATTAAGGATGTTTGCTGCTCAAGATCAGCAGTTCTTGTCAGATGATCGAACTCATCTTAATTTATCCATTTCAAACCTTTTATATTTTTTGCCCTATGACCCCCACTTTTCCTTTCATTACTGCATCATCCACATTGTAAAATGTCATTTTAGAAGTTATCATTAGTCCTTTTTATTCCTTCAAAGGTTTAAATAGATAAAACCTACTAAGACAAAACATATGGAAAAACCAGAGAACATCTTTTCCTGCCAAATTTAATCTGCTTATATCTCCAAAATGAGAACAACGACCTATAATTTTTTTCTGCTAATTTTGTTTAAATATGAATTTCATTAAAATCAACCATTAGCTTTTGAAACCCTATTTATTTTTTATCAGAGCAGTGAACATCCTTAAATGTTGGAATTTCTTATTGAAAACATTTTTGTAGAGTTTGGCGGACGAGTTTTTAACATTACTTTGGCATTAAAATGGGCATATATTGTGTTTTTGTACTCGTATGAAGCATAACTCATTCAGTGACCCCTTCGAAATAACAAAAAAAAAAAAATGAAAACAAAACTTGATCGTTTTATTTTTTTCTTTACTTTTCGCTTTATTCAGACCTTTTATCATTTAAAAATCCTATGTTTAGTAAAAATCTCGAACAAATATATTCCAGCGAACTAGAAATTTTAGACCCAAAAAGGTCTGCTTCATACCTACATGTAGATTTATTCCTCGAAATAGAACACGAGGGTAAACTTGTTTGTAAAATTTAGGACAAAGTGGTGATTTCCTATTGCCAAATTTAAAAATTCCTTCGGTAAAAGTCTTGGTTCCCAGCGTACGGGGTTTATATATCACACTTGTTTCGATATTAAAGTGACTGTTTCAAGTATAAGGGTTTTCTGAAGACAGCATTGCTGGTGTCGTGTAAATAACTTCAAGACGGATCCACAATCAAGGTTGAAATCGTCCCTTTTTAAATTTTATGTTCGCCATTATAAATTGGTTGATCCATATGGTATCAGTATATCTCAAATAGTTGTGGACCTGTTTCCGGTAACTCAACAATAAGTTGATCTCTTCACGGATTGAATTTTAGGATTCCACGACGGGTATCGCGTGCGAGACAGGAGATGCTTATCCTTCCGAAGCACCTGATTATACCTCTTGACAACAAAGAGTTCGTGAGATTCTTGCCCGATTGGACATTAAATGACTCTATTCCTAATTTGACCTCCAGAATTAACACTAATATTGAAATTAAGGATTCCACGACGTGTGTCGCGCGCGAGAGGGTGGATGGTTATCCTTCCTGAACACCTGAATCTACTGCTGTTTTGTAAAGGAGTTCGAGGGGTCCACGCCTTTGTCCTTTTTCTGTTTTATCTTTTAGTTTGTTTTTTTTTGTAGTTCGTCGGTTACTGCTTTTGTTATCTTTGATTTTTATCCTTTGACCAATCGTTGGCGGATGGCTGGATACCCACTCGTGTGCCTGTCCCAAGTCAGGAAACTTGATCATAGGTTTGTCTTTGTTTCACTGATAAAAATAATTAGTAAAATTAACTGTTTAAACTAGTAAATCTTACTGTCCATTCAGATACTGTTCAATTGGTAAATATTACTGTCTATAATAGTAAATCATTACTAACAGGACTAGTAAATTTTACCATCTGTGCAAGTTGGGTTTCTACTAGCCCGTAAGTAAATGGAACTTGATTACCTAGTATATTTTACTTACTAAATAAGGTGAATTTTCCAGGTAAATTAGTATATTTTACTGGTTTATACAGTAGGTTTCACCAACATGTGGTTCGAATTTACTATTGCAATTAGTAATTTTTACTGTCCATTCAGATACTGTTTGATTAGTAGATTTACAAATCGGGTAGTAAATAATACTATTGTGAATGATATATTTTACTATCCTTTCTGGCATTTATTGCTGGTTTAAAAATGTATTTTGGCTCTCTTTGCAAAACATACTTGCATATAAGTCTAGTCTGATTTAATATTTCAAAACTTGAGTATAGGTTTTATTTGCTGCGTGCATACATTTTATTCACAACTTTGCATATCTCTTCCAGCTTACAGATCAAAATCAGCCAATCAATTTATGACCAAGTGACGAAAACTTCTGAACCAAACTACCAAACACAGATCAAATTGATTTCTTTGAACTTCAGTCATGCATGTGTACTAGATGACTACAAATACTATGATATCAAACAAATAATATTTATTTTTGGTTAGGTATCTAAAGCATATATACAATAAAACATCAAGTCCCGAAATGGCAGTAAAATTTAAATGTTTAAGTTCACCCAGCTTTTTCCAATGGATAGGATCATACATGATGTAGCACCTTACCAAGAGGACAGCTTAGGGATCACCTTTCAATACCATTGCTCATCACATTGTTTTCTGATTTAATTTGTAAAACAAAAAATAAAAGCATTTTTCTGAGTAGAATATAAATACAAAAGCAAATGTTAAAAGAAGAGATAAATTGTTTAATAGACTTAATAATTAAGTTCACCCAGCTTTTTCCAATGGATAGGATCATACATGATGTAACACCTTACCAAGAGGACAGCTTAGGGATCACTGACACTGTATCCTTGCTCAACATATTATTTCCTTCTCATTTAATTTTTAAAAACAATTGAAAAAATTTTGATGGAATAGAAGTAAAATTCAAGAAGTAATATAAAATCAAATTCAGTTAATTGTTTTAAATCTTTTTTAAAATAATTTTTCAAAGCTTGCAATGTCAAGTTTTTCACAATCATTTTCTTTTACAATAAGTAGTAACAATCACAAAGCTTTCGCTTTTTCACGGTTCAGTTCTGTAATAACATGAACAATTTTTTGTCAACCTTTCCACCATCAGTAAGACACATGAAACAATTCTGCATTAATAAAATGGTCTTTTCAATAGGCTTTCAATTTGGATAAAACCAAATTGAAGCAGTAAATTGATGCCATCAAACCAGTCATTAATTCTCAAAAGGTTTCACACTTAAATATTAAACGACCATCAACTTTCAGCTGAAACGCATCATTTCCCAATGTCAAAATTTTGTCTCTTACAATTTGTCTGACTGGTTCATCTTTGTTGTCATTCTGTGTATCACCAAAAACAAACATTTTTTCAAATTTCTCCTTTAATAAAAGAGCAATACCAAGGACTGCTGCACACTGGCTTGTGTCTGAAATAAATGAATAAAAGTTGGTAAATTTAAATAAAAAAGATGCTAAATGAGTCAGTTTACAGTTTTGAAAATAGCAAACCAAACTTTTATATTAAAATCTGTAACTGCTACTTAAAAAATGCTTTGGGTAAGTTTTCTTGCATTTTCCATAAGGAATTACCTGGAAAAAATCTTATCAAAACAAGAGGAAAAATAAAAATTTTCCATTTTATGCAAAATTGATATTTTCACCCAATTTGACCCGATTTATAGTGGTAAAACACTTAAATATCATTCACTTTTATCATAGCTATAACACAAACAACTAATGTAGTGGATGACAACAGCGTAGTATCTTTCCACAATATACCTGCAGTCATGAATGAAAATAAAAATAAACTTACATTTTCTCTGTTCCGCAGATCTGTTGATTTGAATTTGGTCAAAGACATGTCTCTGAAAATCCAGCATTTTTCTCCCATTGCAGATTTTTATTATGGCATCCATATAATTGTCTAATCCTTTTAAAAGCAGGTCATCCAACTGCTGTCTCTCAGTATTGGGTCTAAGTCTTAGAAATTCTAACAGTAACTAACAAAAAAAAAAAAATAAACAATATTATTTATTATTATTTTTTTTCATTGAAAAATGTGTATCTTTAAATGTTTAAATCTTCAGCAGGCCTTGTGGCCTGAATGGCAGTAATGTACAATTGACCCATTTCCAATTGTTTCGTAATCATCTTCCCAGATTTACATCTTCTACAGTCTATGGGACTTCTGAATAATTATCACATACAGGATGTGAAATTACCCTCAGGCAGTTATTTTCTTAATCAGCTGCACAGGTGAAGTTGTTTATTGGGGCAATATACAAAAGAATTAGTGGTATTCCCATAGGTAATTTAGAGTGAATTGGAAAGTGGTTAACTATAATGAATTTGCTTGGTGGCATACAGTGTTTTGTCATATAATGAATTTAGAAGTGATAATAATTGAGGTACATGTACATCAATATGCATATATACATGTACATGTTAATTCCCTCATGTTTTGCTCTACCTGTCGCTTTTCACTCAGCAATTTTGTTTGTTTACAGCTTGACTGGTACATTTTTGCCAACCTATGACCAATTATTCAAGTCTCGAGAGCAAATTTTATACATGTACGGTATTTTCACTGTTCTCAGGTTTAAGCAAGACAGAAAATAAATTCCCTCTCGACTTGGTCTTGAAGGGGGATGATCACAGTTTCAGAAACAATTATAAAAAGAGATAAACAAAATCCACCACATCGCCTCTCATAAAAAATTATTCGATTTATTATTCGAAATTGGGACTGGCGATAGTAAGATTTTATTATTTCCCTGGATTTTTTAAAATCCGTCATCATTCCCCGACACATTTATTTTGGTTAAGTTTTTTTTAAAACAACCAAATCACCAGATCTTTTTTAAAAAGTAAAGTTTTTATGGTTTAAATTAATAAAAATAATAATACTTACATAGAATTCTTTTCACAATTGTTCTGCTACAATTTTATGTTATCTACCACCGGCCACGCTAGTTTCTTTGTCTCAAATGCCGGGAAGAGCGCGAAAATTAATCGGGCTGCGGGAGACTGAGGCTGCGCAGAATAATTATATCACAGTAATCTGATATACGATTTACTTATCAAATAGTAACATGAGTGTTTACTGACATTAATTAAGGATTAACTAATAGAATTAGTAGAGTTTACTGTTTATTTTTTTCAGTGTAGGTTTATTTTGCTGGTGTTGATTTTTTCTGTGTAATATCTGATTTTTTGTCTTTTTGTTATGGTATTGTATAACTACCAAAATCTCAAGATTTTCGATTGTGATAATGACTGGTTTCTTCGATTTTTTTAGTTCCAGTAAAATGATATATTTGGTCACCAACAGTTCAGTAAAATGTTCGCAAATTGCTGTAAAATGTACAGATTTTATTATTATATTATGCGAATTATATTTAACACATTTTACTTGAATATCTAAATTAGGCGTTGGATTTATTTTCGCAACGAAAATATCCCGCGAATATATCCGCAAAAATAACCACTTTTGGTTATTTCTTGTAGCAATACATCTTATGTTCCATGATCAATGAATTGCTATACATGTTTACCATTAAAAAAACTAATACTTAGTTATAGTGTCGCATTTCATATTTAAAAAGTCACTGCACGACTTTCATTCTGTTATATATTTTATTTTGATACGCTTTTGTAGTTCTATCCATTTTAAAATAAATCCCAATTCTTTATCTAAAAACACGACATCGACTGAAAAAAATAACAGCTCTTGTTTTTCATTTGTTTGTTTATATGTTTTATATGTTTTTTACGAATTTATTGAAATCAAAATTCAAATGAACATGAACTGGATTTTAGTTGTTTTTGTTACACCCAGATCGTTTAACAAGATTATCATGTTTATGGAAATTTGTATATATCATTTTGAATTAATACATAAATCTATCTCTGGTTTATTTAACAATTTATAAATTAAAAGATATCAACGTAAATGTTCTGAAGACTTTTTAAAACGGTAAACAACTTGAAGCACAAACATTTTTGTCAAGCAAAATCACACGTGTTGCATTCTCCTCATCGTCGCAAACCACGGGTTTAGAGAGCTTATAGAAGCCGTGGGTAACCGACGTTGCATTCACCTGAAATTATTGATTATTGCATAAAAGTATTATCAGGTAAAGCACAACTAACGAAAATCACGATGTATTGTTTTTCTACACAATATACATAAAACCATTCCAATTTTTATCCAAATGCACAGCCATGAAATAATGAATAATGACTTTTGCGTACAGTTTTTGTTGCACATTCCAAATTGTTATGCGTCTATAATTAAGACTTCAGTTTTTATTATGTCTGACCATTAGCAAACAATATAACGCAGTTGATATACTGGGAGATGTTGATACATAATTGGTCACAATAAAATTAGCCCATTAACATAATAAAAACACATAATTAAAACGATGTAAATTTAGATAATAATTTGCGACAATAAAAACGCACGCTGATATAAAGTAGTATCAAAATTCTTACCAAATCTCTACAATACAACTAACTAGTGAACCACTGGTAGCATGCCTAGTTGCAGTGCATAGATAAAGAAGGCAATTGTGAAAACAGCTACACAAAGGAACCCGGTCTGTGCTGAACGACCTCCTTGACCTAAAAAAACTTCTTAGTTGCACTTAACACTCCCAGTCAAAAAATGCAGAATGTCACAGACGACTAAAATAGTAGCAACATAACCCTCCTTCCAGACAAAGCTACCCACAACAACCTGTCAGAATTTGCATGAAAAGGTTGGTCACATACGAGGCGATCTCATTAAAAGCATAAGTTTGCTGAGGAGAAAGTTAAAAACCATCATTACCGTGTAAGAGTTAGAGGATAAAAAAAATATGAGAAGTATCAGATGTACCTAAGATATTGCTGTTTAAGATATAAATAAACCGAGTTAATAAATCTCCGTTCAATAGGTTTGTCAGTCATTATGCTATATTTATCGCTGTTTTGTTATTAATGTATTTGAAAACGATAAAATGGAACTTTGGGCACTGCCACGGACGTGGCCTGTGCATCATCCAGCACCTAAAGTCACTGCGTAACTGAAAGATGATGTTTGCTGCTTGAGTTCAGTCATTTTTGTCAGATTTCCAAACTCCTCTGGATTAATCCATTTCATAGCATTAATATTTTTTGCACATTGACATCCACTTTTCTTTTCATAATTTCATCAAATGCGTTGTAAATTACATTAGGTTTTCATGAAGTACTTGTTATTTCTTCATGAGTTTTACTTGATTAAACTACTTCGTTACCACAAACTAATTAAAACATTTATTAAATTCTTTCATAAATAATAAGATTTGGTATCAAAATTTGGATGTACTTACATGCATCTGATAAAACAAAGGATATCACATCCTACTTTTTTACGGAAACGTGCTAAATAAAGCTCGGAAATTTAAACTTAATCTACATGTTCTTAAAAGCAATTCGAAGATACCAAAGGGGCAGTCAGAAATCGTTAAGTCGAAAGACCATGGCCAACAAAATGAAACGAAAGACAAAATTCATCTTAATAAACTTATCCGTATAGGAAATCGTCACAGCATTGTTATTAAATCTTTAAATATGGTTTTTATTGGCACTAATATTGACTTTCTTATCAACAGCTTAATACGAAACTAAACAATTTATATTTCTTTTAACATTTTCTACTTCTTGTCATATATTTTTATTGACATTTGCACAATCCAATGAAATTTAAACACTAAATCCTGTTGGACCTGTTTTTTATTGTCACTTGGGTTCCTGATCGGTTACATTTTGGGTTTTGAACTAGCAGACAGCAACTGTCGATACTTTTGTTGTATCATGGATTAGTTTAAATTGTTTTCGTTGTTGGTTTTCTGTATCGACCAAAAGTGTTAAATCCATTATTAGTCTTCATAGCTCTTTGTCATACCACTGTCCCAGGTTAGGGACAGGGTTGAGCGCTCACAAACTGTTTTAATCCCGCCACGTACTTAATTTGCCTGTCCAAAAACAGGAACCTGTAGTCCAGTAGTTGTCGTTGTTTAATTATAAAAATAGGAGATGTAGTATTTTATTGTTATTTGTTCACCACTTTTTCAATAGATTAGGTCTCTTGTGTTTTATGAATAGTTTCACATTTTTAATTTTGAGGGCCTTTTACATCTTCCGTTATGCGACCTGTAAAAGTTTAAATTCGACTGATATTTAGTGGATGGCTGTCTCATGGATAATCATGCCACATCTATTATTTTTATAAGACAAAACCTTAAAAAATGCAGAGAAACCCTTTTCCCGTCAATTTTTTAAATGCTTATATCAAAAACGAGCACAATGACCTATCATTTTTTTCTGCTTATTTTGTTCAAATATTAATGGTCTTAAAATCAGTGATAAGCTTTATTCTAATACTGCTGATGTATGAGGAGTTATTCCTTTTAATACGTATACGTACAGCGTCGATAATTTCACCATATATTTACGCAGGTCTTCTTCTCAAGCAAGACGTTTTTGTGTGTATTTCAAGTCATTTGGAGGTGCACTGAAATGTTTTTTATTTCTTTAAATTCATATAAACAGGTGCAGAGAGATCAACATTTCTTATTTGTAGCGAGGTGCCAAAATGATTTTTCACAGTTAAATCGCACCATTTTCTGCAAACAAAAAGGTTAGAGTTTTTTCCAGGTACTTTAAATCATGACAAAGTTCACTGAAACTGCTAAAACAGCAATGCCTATGTCAATCTTCAGACTTTAAAAAAGCATCCATTTATGATTCCACTTGGTAATACTTTAATTTCTTAAACTTAGAGGAATCAATCAGTCCTTTATAGAGGGATGGTAAATCGCCTCAATGCGGTTGATATATAAAACAAAACTGTGCGCTCAAACTATTGTGGTTTTTGCTACAAGCCGTTTTATTATTAGTTTGCTACATAAAGATTATTAGGTAAACATAGGTTCATCATTTCCGCTTAGTTTAAATAGCTCCATTTCCTGAACATAATAGTTTTTTTATTTTGTAGATACGTAGCCATCATCCATCCAATAAAAGCTCACATTTTATGCAACAAGAGAAGAATCACGGCCGTTTTGGGATGTATTTGGCCGTTTGCGTTAAGTGCTGGTTTACCGACATTGTTTTATAATGACGTTTATGTATTACCAGGGAGAAGCGATCCGTATTGCATGATTCTGTTTCCACACAACCATATGGCATACTACAAGATATTCAAGTATTCAGAGTCGTTTTCATTTTATTTCATCCCGCTTGGGATACAACTTATTTTATATCTATTGATTTCCAAACATTTATTTTCTGGATCAGATCGACTACATCGAAGAATGACTGTACGAAATGCGAATGGGTCAACTGTGGAACGTCATTCTGCTGTTAATGCCAGAAGAGGTGTGGTCAAGATGTTAATGCTGTGTGTTATAGTTTATTTTATTAGCTACTCGCCAAATCAACTTCTACTTATATATGAAACATTTTCAACATCAACCTTTCATGAAAACTTTTCTTACAGAGTATTTACCATGATTATTGCAAATATTAACTCTGCTGCGAACCCCGTTTTGTATAGTATCTTTAGCCAAAATTTCAGGAAATGCTTCCGGCGTATTTTATGTAGATGTTTTCAAGCTAAATATTCTCCTGAAATTCGTAGATCACGTGTTGCACAAGGTAATGGTGGACCTAAATCGTCAGTTTTAGGTATAGCTTCAACAGAGTTGTGATTGTTGTACATATTTATGAATTAAAAGTATAAATGTATAGCTCTTTGTTAGAACCAAGCAGGACAAATCCAATTGTTTTAAAATTGTAGCAAAACGCAATAGATTTTCGAAATCACAGCCAAAAATCTATTCTGAAATTCCACTAGGTATATTGAAGCTAAACATTCTCCTGAAGTTCTTAAATCATTACGTATTGCACAAGTTAAGACAATCAATTTGGGAAAAAGCTTTGATTTTGTGATTGTTGAATTAAAAGTATAAATGAATAGCTCTTTGTAAGAACCAAACGGGACAAACCCTGTACATAGTTCTATTACTTGGTTATAAAATTGTAGCAAAATGATTTTCGAATTCACATAAGAAAACAGATTCTGAATATTCCACTAGCTATGTGTTATGTGTCTCTCCGTTTTACGAATTATTTTAGTATAACTTAAGAGGAGTTGCATAGCATCAAAATTAATGGCGAATCTTCCACTGCTGCAAAACTTTGCAGATATTTTCTCATCACCACATTGTTTTTCCAACGCATCTTTAGTTCGCCATTACGAAGTAATGGAGGACAATTGGAATATCCTCGGCTTAGACGACTTAGAAATCTGTGACAGCTACTTTTCATTGGAAAATTGCGTCGACCAAGTTTTTGTTTTCTTTGAAAATATATTTGATATCTAAATGAATCGAGTTTTGAGAATATTCAAGCATGTTTCTGTTGCAACTTTAGATGACCTAAAGGTCATTTGGGGGAAAAATTTTTAACGGAGATAAATCTGCGTTATAGTGGAAGTTACGTCCAAGATTTAGTTTTCTTTGTTTTGACAATGGTTGCTCTTTTAAAAGTGTTATCTGAAAAACAATTCTAGATACCTGAATGAAACTATTTAAGAAGTTGCCAACTTCGGTAAATTGCCTGGAAGTCTCTCAAACTTGTTAACATTTGCCAAGTTTTGGACAAACATACATTAACAGAATCAGATAGTCTAACAGGATCATGATAAGACTTTAAATTTTAAAATTTAGACCATTCCAACTTTCAGACCCTTTGACAGACTGTCAAGTGTAGTTTTAGCAATTATATAAAATATCCGAATTAGAAGATCAGTTGAATTTAGTGTTAAGATAGAAAATGTGGCAGTATTCACTTCAGTAAAAGACGAGGTGCGATATGGCTTGACTTTGGCCCGAAATTAAAATTTTAGATGAGATAATGTTCTCTTTTGAATACGAAATGCACGTATAATGAATGAATCAAAAGAAAAAGAAAGTGCCAGACAATAGGGGAAAGTCGACATACATGATGATCCCGAGAACAAGATCAAGGCAGAAGATAATATATACATAAAACTAAAAACAAACATGCTACAATGAACAATGCAGAACCCACCAAAACAATGGTGAACTCAGGTGGTCCGGAAGGGTAAGCACTTCCTGCCTCTTTAAATGTACTCGCCTCGCTGTCCATTATCCAATAGGGTATTTGTCATTTCAGGGTAAAGGGGGAAGGTTTCATTGGGATCACCACCTCCAGACGCAGCCAGCGAAGAGCCTATTTTTGGTTTACCCAGCCACTTACAGGAAAAGGGACGTCTTCATTTGTGAAACAGATATTCCATACCGGTCGACAATATGATAACTAAATAACCCTTGAGCAACGAATCCATGACTGAGCAGTTTTTGTGTCAAAGACCGAGCTCTGTCTAGAAAATATTGGACACATGCTCTTTAAAAAACGTATGAGCTGGGAGTATACGCTATACGCCGGAGCAACTGGAATGTTACTGCCAATGTGCAGGAAGTTTACTATTGGAAAATTGAAGTCATAAAGATTGTCATATAGGCTTGTGTGAAGACTTCATCCATTGTCTAATTCAATATATAGATCAAGGTATAAGGCAGACTTGGGAGTGTCTATTGTGACTTTAATTTTAAATCTCATTTGGGTAGGTGAGGTGAAGATAATCACCGAATCGTGCATTCATTAAGAGAACATCATCGATTTAACGAAAGCTAGAATTTAAGGCTTGGGCTAAATTTCTTTTTTTTTTCTGTAATAGATCTTGAAAAACTCTGCCTCAAACGAGTGCAGAAATAGATCGAAGAGGAGAGGAGCACAATTAGTGCCAATTGAAATGTCGACCGTCTGCTGGAAAACTCGTCCAGCAAACTGAACAAGGATTTTGTCAATTAGGAAAACAAACATTTTTGTTATATCCTCCTCGTTTATGAAACTTTCTGCATTCGATAAAATTCTTAATGAATGAAAGTACGGAAAGGCATCGAGAAGTATTGCACATAACAGTTGTCCCTGCCTTCGGATTTGGCTTCGCATTTCCATTTGTTTGGATTTTAGTGCTTCTTTTGCTATGTTTGGAACTTGTTTTTCCCATGTTTTGGTTCTAATGCTACTGATTAGAGGTTAGTCTTTGAAATGTACATACTAACATAGCATACGAAAATTTTACATTTTTATTCGACATTGGTAATTTTTAAAGTGCATTTTTAAGGCAGTTGTTGTTGTTGGTCCCGAAAAGATTCAGCGCACGCCAGAACAACCTCCATTTTTTAATATCTTATATATTTTAACATTGTACAAAAATAATAAATAATTATGATTGGTTCAGAATGCACTCTATGTTTTCGTAGTTGAAACTGTGCCCCGCTGGAGGTCACCAAATTAACAGCATATGATCATCTTCTTCTAGGGTTTGGTCTCCATCCACTCAGCGGTCATCAAGATTTCGTTATTTCCTATTGGATTCATTGTTTTACCAAATCACATGCTGGTTGTCGTTTTAGGTGACAGATCGGCTCCAAAGTAACAACACTACATAAGAACCATATTTGAAACATTTGTACTTTTTAGTTTTACTTCAATAAATGGTTTTCTACAAAAAGTTTAATATGTAAAATGTGAACGGACGGACTGGCTATTGTTCAGACGGACGGACACACTGATGGCAATATTTCATATGATTCCTCGGCCAGATGAGCTAAATAGCATAACAGTTCGAAGAAAAAAACAAATCGAAAAATTTAAGTGATAAAAAGCATACAACACAAATGAAACCACTGTTAACGTAAAATGATTAATACATGTATAACAAAGAATTCATAAATCAAACACTTACCAAAACCTTTGGAAAAGATAACAAAACTTCATAATTATTACATGCTCGATCTTTCTTCAGTTTTAAAATAAAAAAGATATCCGATATTATTATTTGTCGAAAAATTAAGAGTATTTACGGAATTTCTTCTGAACTATTTTTGAATAAGATTTTGCAAAAACTATATATACAAAGAAGCCTTATCGATTTGTTCCGGTCTTTTATTCCATCCTCCTAAAATTTTATGGTCGCCATCACGAATTGGTTGATCCATAATGTATGAGTGTATCTAAACTAGTTATGGACCTGTTACCGGTAATACAAAAATAGTTGACATCTTCTCGGATTGACGTTAACCC
>JARWCS010376142.1:0-10080 GCA_034783895.1 Geukensia demissa
GTATATAAACTCAAATGTGTCAATTTTATTCAGAAACAAAATTTTGCATGTGCCACCTACTGCCTGGTTTTTTCATGAACAACCTCTTAACACCTCATTTGATCTTATGTCTCGAGGCATAGATACACTTGACCTCTCCTTTTATAAAATATGCTATCGTCTCATTGATATAATCTTTATATTTAAGTGGACTTAGTGAAACTTATAATTTCCATATTGTTATTTACTAAGGAACCATGTTGCTTTAGATACATGTAAGCTATTTACTTTTTGCTTTCCCTTGTCATCAAGTTTGACTATTAGTATGACAGCGTAAACAAGCAAAGTAACGACTGTGATTATCCAATCAGGACCAATGTAAAATGTGCAACGCAGAAAAGTAGACAAAAATTGAGATGTAGTATTACATGTATGTTCATTTTCAACAGATCTCATGAGTTTGCTATGTTACTGTCCATATTGCAAATTGTCTACTCATCAAAAATTGGAAGTTGTACCACGGTTCATTATTGACCTGTAGAAGTTTAATTTCGACTATTATTAGGTGTATTTGTCTCATGGACAATTATGCCACATCTATTTTTATACTTTCTACGTTTGCTGAAATGTATAAAAAGTTCTTTTCTAACTTTCATACATTGGTATAAGCTGGTTTTCATCACTGAAAGGAACGGAAAGGTCAGTCCAGCTTGTTAGGAGGATTTACATCTTAACACAATATTTTCTTGCTCATTTCGGTCTGGCACTATGTTCACTCGATACTTACAAATGACCGTGTTTTCAATTCAGCTATATATTTCACATTTGACTTCTAAAATTTGTTATATGAATATACTTGTAAGAATATTAGAACGACAAAAAGCAGTCAAAAGAAAATTATTAAGCTAAATGTCAAAATTCGGGTTAAGCTACAAAAAAAAAAAAAAAATAAATAAATAAGCCGTGTTGTTCTGCAAAATAAAAGAGTGCAAATTTACCTGTACGATTTCGGCATCCGTTTTCTTTTTTATTTCCTGATATTTAAAGAATCTTGAAAGTACCAATATATGTCAAAGCTGTTTGATTTATGTTACAACTTAATAGGTAACGTTTGATTGTGTGTATATCTTTTTAATTTGCTCTGTTAAACCTTGAAAGAATATTTATGACAATGCACTTGAAAACAGCTTAATCCCTTACAAGCGTTTCCACATGCTTATAAGTTTAAATTCGACTGTCGTTTGGTTGATGGCTGTCTCATGGACAATCATGCCACATCTCCTATTTTTTATGTTTGGATTTGTTTACAAAATGTTAGAATTTGAAC
The DNA here is from genome assembly GCA_034783895.1 of Geukensia demissa. Lineage (NCBI taxonomy): Eukaryota > Metazoa > Mollusca > Bivalvia > Mytilida > Mytilidae > Geukensia > Geukensia demissa. Next base: position 1,307 of record JARWCS010376142.1, read on the forward strand.
CCGGAATGGACAACAAGAAGAAACTGAAATTTTAGCTAAGTTTTACTCACACAGTTCTTAAATGAAGTGAGTGTTTTGCCGAATCTGGGGTTTTATTTGCCATTTTTTAAAGTTTGCATGATTTGGGTATGCCTGCATGGTTTTGCATTTTAACAGAAATTTCATATTTAAACCAATTTATTCATAGTAGGTCCATTTTACCACCTCGACCATTTTAAGTGCTAAGATTAATGGTTGTTTTACTATTTAACAACAACTTGTCAGCAAACAAAATGACTTGTAAAATCTCCAAGGCCGGGGAAAAATACTGTGTCCAGCAGAGGGTGACATTTTTAAAGCGTATTTGTGTATTTAAAGTGTCCCAGTCGAGAGGTTGATGGCCTTTTGACACGTTTGAAAAGGTGTATATCAAAAGAGTGAAATATACACGTTAACCATCAGTGATCATGTGATTTTTTAAAATGTAATTTGGCTACATATTTTGGTTTGTTTGGATTTCACACAGTTTGGATTGCGGCTTTTCTATTTTTTAGGTCTAAATTCCATTGATGAGAGGTTACTCCTTGAAATGTACATGTACATATAGCATGTCAAAATACACCATATTTATTCATCATGGCTAAACCTGTATTTTAAACCACTGGGTCGATGCCTCTGCCGGTGGACCAGAGGTCCCACGGTGGCTTTCAACAGCCCCTTTTCAGACTTGTCTGGCATGAAGTTTTCCACGTAGTTTTACAGAAATTTCCAGAAATGATGAAAGTTAAGAGAAAGCTTCATCCTTGTATTACACGTAATGGATGTCCTTAATTACCGCTAATTTCGATTTTTTTACTGAGAACGTCATTTTACAATTTGGTTTTTTGGCTTTCAAATGATTTGGTTCTAATGCTACTGATGAGAGGTTACACCTTGACATGTACATATAGCATATTCACAACATTTATTCACCTGCTTTTAGTATTACTGTTTTAATATAACTGATGGTCACTGATGGTTAACGTATAAATTTTAATCTGATGTTCAGATCTTAAACTGACTTGGAATATAATAGGCTTAACCGTTTACGCTCTGCGTCGCGTCCAAGTAGAGCAAGTCAAGCAACATTGAAGGTACTTAAGGATTCATAACCGAGCGACAAAAATATATGTCCGATCAACGATCTGGCGACACTGTCATGCTAAATGAAGCAGTCCATGAACTTATTAAAAACCAAAATTAAGTCACATTTCTTATTCTTGGAAGAAGGTCAATCTTTTTCTTCTAGCAGTATTCGAATTGAACGACTCGGGTTTGGGGCGGAAAAACGTGAAAAATATATTTGGCTGCCTTCTCCCCATTAAGGAAAGCAAACTCTTACAATTTTCTTATATTTTAGTGGATGGGCGAACGCCCCTTTCACTCAGCTCTGGATCAACCACCGGGATTTGCATCTGCATTGTGAAATTTCAATTATTTGTCGTTTTGTTCGTTTCGCTGAAACCATCTGTCGTTAAATAAAAACAACAATTTCGGGGTTACCTGCCCATAATTCCACATGGTGATAGGGATATATTATACAATTTTGCTTATTTGAATACTATTGTATGTATAATTAAAATGTGAGGTCGTGCATAGAAATTAATTGTCATAAATTATCATATTCTTAGGATTAGATTTTACATATTTTTGGTTCTTCATATTTATATGTCCCACATCGTATAAAGTCGTGAGGTAAAGAGTGTAAAAATCATAAAAAAAATCATTGGGATTTTAGTAACTTGTACGGATTAAGATCTGGTTCATATTTATTTGTTCAGTTCCGGGTCATAAATCTTCTGGACTCCTCTGGCATATTGGTAACCTTATTTGTAGTGCGCATTACGCTTGACAAACATTGAGACTAATAAATCGTGAAAAGACTTTAATTTTGATCGGCAGTGAATTTTTATAGGTTTTGTAATATTTATTGGTGTAAAGTAAACACTCTTTATTTATCTACTCCAAAGTTAAAAAAACAAACTTATGAAACCACCTTTCTTAAATTTCAAAAGACCGTTTCAGATTCATTCTGATTGAACATGTTCTATATATAAACTCTGATTTCAGTATTTGGTCGCAATTGAACTCTGAACTTTTAAATTATCGGAAAATTTTCAATCAAACTTGTGAATCAATTGACTCTGTACTCCAAAAACGTAACAATTTCAAATCTTAACTTTAAATATCGAAAAAACCGGTTTCCAACTTGTTCTGTTTTAAAAAGTTTTACACGGGAATTAAACAAAATTTTCCATTAATGAGAATAAGGATTTTTTTACCAATCATTTTTTTTCGTTTTTTTCTTGGACAGAATAAAGCTTCTATATTATTCTGATATATCAAATGTAACATCGGAAATATATATTTATATGAAATTTATTAAAAGATAATAATTACATTTTTTTAGAGTTTCATTTAGCTTTTTTCATTTTATTACAAATGCAGCAACCTTTTCATGCAGTTTATATTATCAATAAAATATATTTTGAAAACTGACCTCGTCCTTTCCCATTTTCTTCTCTTGAAAAATCCGTTATTTTAATTGTTTCACAATTTTTCTAAATATGAAATATTTTCACCTGAAAGTATGAATCACGTGACTAGACATGGATCATTGACTTGAAGGAAACTACACCTTTTCATACCTTGACAGGTAAAACGTCATGGATGTGTATTGGCTTATGAGGAACTTCTATGTGTATCCTCGTACATATTGTCTGTCAAATTTACTAGTCATTTCATGAAAAAAAAATCAATTGTAAGTCTGGTCTTGTTTGTCGATATTGTACAAATATACGTCTTTCTGGCACATATTCCATATTTTTTTTCTTTATGAAATATTTATACAATCCTTTTTATTTTACCGACCACAACAGTTTAAGGTGTGTTTCTCTCACGTATAATTACATCAAATTAGTAAAGAATGAACAAAACAAGGGCAACGGGGTCGTTGATAAAAATCATTCTTATTTCTTTAAAGAGGAAGTTGTATACACATTTTCAATGTAAGAAATAACAATACCAATTGATTAAAGAGGTTGGACGTTCTATCGAATCTGGACCTTTTGTATGTTTTGACGGAAAGATTCTAAGGTTTTGTTGTTCACAATCTGTTTTGCAACTCCACCGCAGATTCAAATTGTGTCGAGGAATAAGGAATAGCAATATTTTTTGTTTTTGCATGCGACACAAGAAATCGGTTTTTGGGACCTCTTTCAGTTGTTATTGACAGAAGGTTTGTAGATGCCAACTTTAGCTTTGCTAGTCTTAATGCAGTGAAGTTGCCCGGTTTAGCGTAACTAATTTTGATGATGCGATGTTGCCCGGTTTAGCGTGCTATTGCCCGGTTTATCGTGACTAGCATGCATGCTATGGCGTTACGAAGTTGAGCTTACTAGTTTTGGTGTGGTATTCTGCAATTTAGCGTAACTAGTCTTGATGCTGCGGTATTTCTGTTTTAGCGTAACTAGCTTTGATGCTGTGTTGTTACCCAATTAAGAAACAATTCTTGTTGCTATATGGGGTTGCCCAGTATAGCATAATTAGCTTTAATCATGTGGTGTCGCCAAGATTAGCTAGACTAGTCTTGGTAGTGTGGTGTCTCCCAGTTTAGCGTATACGTAATTAGTCTTGATCCTGTGGTGTCGCCAAGTTTAGAGTAACTAGTCTTGATGACGTGGTGTTGCTAGTTTAGCATAACTAGTCTTGATGCTGTGGCGTGCCCAATTTTCGGAGAAATTGCTAGTTTCATGAGATTTTCCAAAATAAATCAGGGCGAAACGTGCAGATTCCCATTGTACAACTTTATTTGATATATTATAAGTCGCACCTAAGGTTCCAGATCGTTATTAATTATTAATTATAATGATAATAGGTGACTGTCTATTTCTTAATTGGGAATATACACTATTAACTTGCATCCTTATCATGAATTGTAATAAGGAGATCATTGAATTAACAATAAAAAACAATGTGAAATGCTACTTTGTTGACAATGAATATGTGGTATAATTGTCCATGAGACACATTCACCTAACAACAGTCGAACGGGTGAACTAAAAAGAAACTCAGATCCTATCATTTCAGTGATTACGTGCCCACCAGGCCCCTTTAATTAAGATTTGAATTTGTAATAAACCTTCTTTTAACATATTCACTGAATATATTTGAATAATGTCAAATAACAGGAACACCTTTTATTCAATTTGCAATAATTACTTTATTTTATGTACATTAAGTTTGGCAATCGTACGGTCATCGACGGGTCATCACTTAAAAGGTGTTGAGAATGTAATTAAATCTATATAAAAGTAATTTAATTGAGTTGTTTGGGGGGACCGCGCGGACACACAAAACTGTATAGTTATTCAATACTATTTGTTGTTGTTTACCCATCGGCACACAACTCTAACCGGTCACTAAATGTATGTGACACACAACTCTAACCGGTCACTAAATGTATGTGACAATTGAAAACACAAAAATCTAAAAACAAAACAAGATTGTTTATTTAAAATATACAGTCACAGATCATAAAAAAAACATTAAAAGGAATAATCACCGCATCCAACGTGAATGATAATTAACTAAATTATTGAAATATAGATGAGATAAAGATTTTATTTCAAATCCTTGGTAAGCAATGATGCAACTTAAAAATACTAAGCTTATATACAGGATATAACAATATTTGTAAATACTGTGGCTTAAATATTCGATTATAAAATGAGAAAACAAAATGAAGATGTAAGGAAAAAATCAGGAGATGATATGGGGATCATCCGAAATGGAATACTCTCACAATTCTACGGATAAGCCTTTCTAAAGAGGTAGATATAATGCTATAATATAGTGAGTATTGGTGGTTTTTGATGTTCAACATGGCTGTAAAGTGTTTTGAAGGCCGATAATTCTTTAAACACCTTACCCTGACTTATGTACGATTTTCAAAAGATCTGTAATTGAAACTTTTTGGGAGATGGAGATTTGGGAGAAAAAAATTTCTTAAATGACTCCATGTTTTTTTTCAAAGTGGTTGATGAAAGAAAAGTTTGTCAGTAAATTAATTTTTTGAAAGGACCAAATGTTAATTGATCTTTTCTTAACGTTCAGCGCAAATATTTCATGAATATTCAGGACGAGAACAAGTTCAATAGTTATCAAAATTATCGAGCAAAGTGTGAAAAATCATGTTTTAAAAGGGAATTTAGACTGAACTTTTTCGGCTCCAACCTCACAGCACGTCAAACTGCACGTGCCTATAAAGAGACATTTCGCCTAACGATATTACATTTTTTACATATCTAAATGAATGCGAAGTTGGAAGCTTGCCTTCATTGTTAATGTGACATTCGCTTTCTATTGAAGAAACAAGTACAATAATATTTCATTATCATCATGATATGTTCCTCTAGACAGAAATTCGTCACCGGTGTATAGATTTAAAAACAAATCATAATTACACAACCGGTTAAGGTTAAAGTGTATTATATGTCAGGTATGTCTACATATTATTTTTGCCAAGGTTTCTGACACCACAGAAAAAAGCACACTCGACTCATTACTCAAAAGATAGCTGTTAGCTAACCTTGCCAAGATTAGTGGTTCTCCAATAATATTCTACGTTCCAATATTTTATATTTTGACCCGGAGCACTGCTGGCTAGTTGTCAATCATTGAAATGACTATACAGTGCATCAATTCAAAGTGGTATTTTTCGACACATTGATTATAACCAAAAATTCAATAAACATGCCATTGGAACATTTTTTTCTATCAACTTTGAACATTTATTTATCGAATACGTTTTTTTGGTAAAAATAAACATTCAGAAAAATAAGAGGCTCACAACTCATACAGAAAATAATACCTGGATTTAATCATGTTTTAAAGTGGATAATACACCCATATTTATAATTTACTACCTAGATCTTTCACCAATGTCGTATTTTATGCAGTTTTTTCCAATTCAACGACTATTAAAACCACTCTGTTGCCACAAAAAGCTACGACTGTCAGTGTGCCAAGGTCTGCCATTTTAAGATTATGTAATTGCATTTAGACATGGTTTTTGCTAAAATATTCAGGAAAACAGTCATACATGTAACACATGTAACACATGAGTAAATATATACAATTGAATCAACTTCTCAATTGGTTATGGGTTTACATTCTTATCTGGTCGGTGTTAGCTGAGTATTTAATTTTGCCGTCTCCAACATAGGACATATTATCATGTCCGGTTCCATTTGTAACAACACCTGAGAAATCTTTTTCGTTGATTGGAGGATAACGTCCGTCTGGGTCACTCTCCCGATCATCGTCCAGTGCAGGACCCCAATGAGATTGTTTTCTGAAAGCTCCAGATATCTGGAATCATAAAGTAATATTGATATATCTGTAACATATTTACAAAAAGTTGGTTTCTGTAATAAATTAATTCGTTTTGTGAATTGTTTGATGTAATTTGTTTTTACAACTACTTAACGCGATATAATAACTTCGGATCAGTATGATTGATTGATTGATTAAATGTTGCTAAACGTCCAGCGGCAAATATTTCAAGCACATTCAGGAGGAGAAGGATCAAACACACGATCCTCCACATCCGAGGCGAGCACGCTAAGCTTTCAATAACTAAGTGACAAACTATTACGTGCAGTTTAACTATATATTCAGGTATTTCAATGTTTAGTTCCACAACAGTTTTGATGCATCTCTTGGTTAAGAGACTACTTAATCAGGTAAGATATAGTTTCTATTGATGATGCTGTAATATCGTTTCAATTTTATGCAAGTTTATACAACGCACATTCTCTCCTTGACTATGTTCAGCTGCAATGTTTTCCACAAATTGACATAGATCTTATTGGAAAAGCGATTTCTGAAATCTAATTTTGATAAGAGTAGTACTTTTTCAGTGGCCTTAAATCATAAAATACAAAATTACCAATGTTAAATAAATATGGAATATTTAGGTATGCTATATGTACATTTCAAGGAGTAACCTCTCATCAGTAGCATTAGAACCGAATAAAGTGTGGCTATATTCACCTGCTTCTAAATCTGGGTTATGCCACAAATTGTTACATCTATCGTATTATTTCAAAAAACATCTACAATGAATCATTTTCATGAATATTCAGGACAAGAACAAGTAAAAAATATCAATAACATCAAAAACGGAAATTTGGTAGGACACAGCAGGACAACGACTTTTGACTGCTTTTTTAATATTTAAATGGGTACCCAGTAAAACGTTAAAACACATCGATAGGTGAATTAATTTTTGTGTACTTTCGTAACCCCAATTAACATATGAGTTGACTATTTTTAGAAATATTTACAGCCAAAAATGTTCCGAGCTAATTGCGACATCTTTTTCTACTGGTAAGATTGTCTAAAAATGCAATACATTCGTACTTGTTGCCAGATAATGAAAATATGAACTATTGGGGTGAATTAGATGAATCTGGTCACTAAGGTTGCTAATAAGGTTTTCTGCTAATTAAATCAATAATATTGAAATAATCAAATTCAATGAAAGTGACATCTGTTTTTTTTTTAAATTAGAGCACTCCTATAAAACATAAGAAGGTTCAGCCACATATATTCACAACAAAAACACGACCGTCGCTGATGCCTACTATGGAATCCGCAATTTTCTGGAATATTTTGGCATGAAAAGTCGGTAAGTGCAGTATTTGCCAAGTTGAAATATATATCTTTTACAAGTTTATTTATTTAATTAAACTGTAAGACAAAAACTTAACATTAAATCATATGAATGCATGGCGGAGAAGTTTTGACTTGAATTTTTAAGAAATTTTGGTTTGTACTAGAGTTCCGCTTTCATCTTAAGAGAAGATTACTAGGCCAAACGACTAAAGGTAACTGAATTTAAATGTAACAGTTTTATACCATGTATTTTTAATAATATAATATTTTTATTTTTTATTATCGAGCACTGGTCATTTGTGCACTGGTCATTTTCGAGCAGTAATCATTGGAGTCTATAATGTCAGTTGAAAAAGTCTTGACATTCAATTCGGAACATATTTCATCACATGACTATTAAAAAAATCTGGATTATATAGAAAGAATACATTTTATAACTGCGGCAAAGATGGTTGAACTTTAGGATTACTAGTATTCTACAATGAATCATTTGCTAATAGACATCATAGGTAATTGTCGATCTCTATACCTATACCAATGATGACTTAATCAGAGGCGTGGGACATCTAAAAAATGAAAAAAACCAACATTAATATTGATATACGAAAATTTTCTGTTTGATTATTTTTCATGAACTTCGCAGTCATCATCCGAATAGCTACCACTACTTCTGGCACAGGCTTCAAACCGAAAGCTGCCAACAGCTTTGGAACTTCCGGCTGGCTGCCATTTTAGGTTAGACGAGAAAATTTCGCTCTCGGAAAACCTGCCATCTATATATTTTTAGACCTTAAACAGCGCATCCAGATTGAGAAACAAGTGACAAACTGATCTAGGCTTGTGTCGATCGATATTGTTTATTTACAGACTTTCATTCAATTCTATAGACTATTTCTTTCTTGAAGTGGAGACAGGATTGGATTTTTCCCGCCGCATGCATTGTTTACAGTAAGTCAACAATCCATTTCATCATGTCAAACCCTCAATACCAATTTAAAGATTTTAATGACATTGCCAAATGTTTTGATTGATTGATTGATTGATTGTTGCTTAACGTCCAGTGGCAAATATTCCAT
>JARWCS010376164.1:0-10078 GCA_034783895.1 Geukensia demissa
CTACATATTGATTTATTGTTTAACTTGTTTTCGTCCTGAATATGCATGAAATATTTGCCACTGGACGTTAAACAACACTCAATCAATCAATAAATATCTCCAAGGCTTACAGGGGACTACAATGCTGACAGTGACTCCAATCTGCTCTTTGTCAATCAATATATTAAGAAATGGATTTTATTTGTTTTTGTGGAAAGATGATGCGCACATTAAAATTGATTTTTCCGCTAGGTGCTTAGCATATAGTCAACCAGAAACAACTCAATATGCCCACATAAGCTTTACATCGGCATGACGTGTAGCATAAATACTAAAAATGTAGATGAAGTTGAATGTGAAGGTAAAAAGCTGCAAAAATAAGAGAAAGAATACAAAATACTAATCCCAAAAAACTACAAATTTGAATGTCACCTTGAATAAACAAAACTAAACGCAAGTTAATCGCTTACTTAACGGACTAAGTTTCTCGGAAAATTAGGAAATTCACCTAAATTCCACAGGTAAAACTTAGAAATGTTCAAATTTACAATAAATAGCTTACATGTACATATGTACATAGTATATCATAATCAGGGTTTAATACCAAGAAAAAAAAAGCAAAGTGCAAAATCACAAAATGCACTTCTTTGTGCAAATGTACATCATAAATTTGAATCTTAATGATGCAACATTAACTTACATAGTGTTCCTCTATATATCGATGGCTACTATAAAAGTAGATATCCTTCGGAAGATGTCCACGTCTCTGAAGTGGGGCACTTCAATGACTACAGGAAATAATTAACGTGAAAGTACAGGTGAATATTACACCTGGGATACCTGACTTAATGAAACTGATAAAGTTATGGTAAGTTCTAAAGACGGAAAGTAAAGGTCATAATGTAGGTTGACAACAATAGAAATGTAAACACAACAGTAGTATGTAGAATGTAATATAAAATAGAATATAAAATTGCAATACAAGCAATAGATAAATGCCGTTTATAAACAGAATATTTTGAGTCAGGTGACTGAACCCCACGTAAAAGTCTTAAACTTACTACAAGTTTGCTTCTGGAGAGGTTATTGAAGTACTTTTCTTTATAGAAGTGTGTCTTCAGGTTAGTCAAGCTGACATACGTTCCAATTTGTAATTGTTTTGCTGCTGTCCGATCTCTCCAAATAGAGACTTTGGTTTGACCAGTTTCATCTTTTAAAACAATGGACGTCTCTAGTACTGTTTACTTTGATTGTAGCTTTCTCATCTGTATGTACAAACAAATAACAACGATTATGCAATTTATTGGTAAAACATGATCTTAAAAATACTGAACAATCCCAGAGTATCAATTATGCAATGCAGCTCAGGCAACTTGTTAAAACAAGATTTTATGTGGAGACAAAACAGCCCAGGTGAGAATTCAGTAATGCCTGTATCATTTAAAATAAACATTTATAAATTATCTGTTTTTCTCGTGGTTGGAGTTAAGTTTCTCAGACATTTACCACATATTTTTTCATTTTCAGATTATAACTATAAAAACGGTAACCTTAGACAAAGTGGATAACAAAATTTTTTACCAAACATAAAAAAAACTGTTTTGCTTCGCAAGAGCAGCACGATACGACGTCAGCCAATTGACATGATAGAGTACAAATGGACACTATGTTAAGACTAGACACAGTAATATGATGGATATAAATATTGCTTTTCAGCCATTTAGTCCCCTAATAAGTAAGAGTTAGGGAAAATTTTTATATTTATTACTGAAAGCTGTTATTGAGATAAATCAGATTAAAAAACATCAAAAACTAATGAAAAACACCATTTTCTCATCTCGAACCATAGTACCTGGAATAAAAGCTCGGAGATGAATTAAGTGGTGAACTACCCTCAAGTTGGTATCAAGATTTTAACCCACAACTAAGAAGAACTTAAGTTATAATCATGACTAATGTACGTTTCATGGAGTGAGACTCTCTCGTTTTGGTTATTCTCTTGAAGCAATCACCAAATCTAAAAGGGGAATTTAGGAAGAAATTTAACTATCTTACTGGCAACCGAATCGGGTGTTAAAATATCCCAGGTGTCGGTCTTTTTCATGTGTTCATGTGAAAATTGTTGATTTTTGTGAAAAATTAAAGTTCCGACAATGTTTACGTTTTGCATTTCTGGTTCTGCCAAGCTTATTTTAACTGACATTACGTACAAATATATGCCAATAGATATATAAAACATATACAAAATATTTTTCGTTTTTACAAAACTCACAAATCCTTTGAGCAAAAATAGTTATAGTGGAAAACAACAAAATTTTCCAATTTTCCGAATGAGTGGAGAAAAACTTAGAACATGTATAAAAATCCGAAATATACAAAAGTTACCGGAATTTATTTTATTTTGCATTCTATAGGGAAAATGATAGTATTTATTTTCACGGCATTAGGTTGGCCTTTTATGTACCTAATTCAGATGAAAGGAAGTCAAACTTGATGAGCTGAGATTGGACATGTATGAATGGTTTGTTCTGAACTAATTGTTTTTCAGACTTGAATTAGATGAAAGTTAAAAATTAAAATAAAAAATTTCAGATATAACTGCAATCATTTTTGTAATAAACTTTTAAAGAGCTTGCATTTTTTCCATTCACTGCGGATGGAAAAATCTAAAAATAGACGGCACATGTCTATTTATGATGGCGGCTTCACTGGAAGATGGTCATGCCTATATTCCATGATTATTTTTAAACTTTTGAATGAAAGTACTTCAAGTTTCTATGCCAACATGGTAAGGGTTTTTGATAGAAAGTGTTGAAAATTATTAAAATGTTAGTATTGTCGGGAATGGTGCAGAAAATTCTACCGTTTTTCCTAAATAAGGCATGTATCATATGAGTGTTATATCAAGGAGCTCGCATATCTTACCTACATTGTTATATATGTTACAAGTATTATTAAGTGCACGTTGCAAATGGAATAACATAGGAATAGTAATTACGAGTACGACAATTGGAGGATTTATGCTGTCTTTTGTAAAATGAATAATTAGAATCGATAGATCAAGTAATGATATTTAAAAAAATTTGTGACGTGTTTCTGCCAGAAATCTTTGGTTAAGTAGCATATCTGTCAGCAGCAACCACATATCATTGAAATTCTAACAGGAAGCACAAGCACGTTCGTAAATATATTTATGTGTCCATCGTGGATATCGGTCTGGTTTTAAGTACAAGTGTTTTTAAGACTAGAAGAGAAAAAGCGGAAAACTTTATGATGTTCATTTTCTATGTATTTACTAGCATTACTAGACGATACCTTCATCAAAGATTAATGAAATTGGTGCAGCAATTTCATATGGCATACATGCATTTCTATTCAAATAAAATACCTCTTAAAGCATGAACGATATTTATGGTTTTGAAAGTAACAGTAATCAGAAAACGAATGGGAGGTTAATGCAAACGAAACCCTATATCACGTAATACCAGGAACATTTAACTAAAAAGTAAACAATGCTTTTATTGCTGTTCTTGATTTTGAAAGTCGCTGTAAACGAAGGTAAAATGTGTCATTCTACTTAATGCAAAATTTCTTAAGTAATCCAGTAATTTCATTGCTTCTTCAGAATGTCGTATTTTTCAGGTTTTTTTATTCCGCCTATCCCTAGCAACATATGATGATTTTGCAAAAAAAAAAACGAAGAAATTAGATTTTAAGACCGAACACTGCCGAGCTCGGAAAATATTCCACTCTTCGATCGAAGTTTACCGATTAGTATTTCACCGTTCAGGCTAACAAATATTAGACGACAAGTCGGTCGTCTTGTTTTATACGACTGCAAAAATTGCTGTCTTAGTATGGTATGGGATTGTTGTCGTCGACGTTGGCGTTGTCATCTGTATATTTAGACGAGTAGGTTTTCGCGAGATTACTTTTGTTCCAGTTGACCGATTCTTTTAAAATTTGGGACATATAGTTTTGGTACCAGATAAAGTTTTTTGTTTTGTTTTTGGTGACATAGCCCCACCCTTATCTATGAGTGAGTAAAATGTGTTTTTCCTATACTTTTATGTAAGTCATCTTCTTGTTATCCCAGTTTTGGGTTTCTTCCTTTCTGGCATCAACTTGATCCAGAGCAGACCAAGGTATTCAGTATTATAAAACTACACTGCCTTTAGTTGGGCGTTTTATTTTAGATTTCCACACTTATCATTATCAGATGAAATATCTCCCTTGACAGTCTAGGGTGATAATGTTTATTCATGTGATTTTTTTCTTCGTATGGTAATATACTAGTACATTATCTACTAAATGCAATATGGTTATATTGTTACAATTGTCGCCGCGAGAATCTTGGGCTTCTCCGGTGACTTGGGAATGTGCTGGTCTGGAACCACACACACACACAGAGACAGCACCAAAAAAAAAACGATGCAATTCCACGACTGGTTTCAAACTACATGTATTTTAAGCAACGAAATGACGACACTGGTTATCGCGTGTAATAATTTAATGAGTTCAGCAAAATACAATTTTACAGAGATTGTGTTGTTCAGTACGATACTGAAATCCTATCTGCCTAACCAAAACAACAAAACATTATTTATAAAAAAAACAAAATTACATGAATAAACTTGACAAACAGTTTCTATAAAAAGTGACAAATTCAATTAGCGGATTAAAGACAAATTAGCACAGCGATTATACCTCTAACAATCAAGTTACAGTTTACACATTCCGGATTAATACTTGTAAAAATGCTAATTAATGAACATGAATGTCGCTAATTGAAAAACAAATTAAAACATTTATACATTTAGCTTAATCGCTAAAACCTAGATACGAAACATTTTAGTCACTTAGAGACCTGTGAGAATTAAATTTTAAAACATAAAAAACTATGAACACTTATTTCAATAAAAACTGGTAAAATGTTACTAGAGTTCAAAATAAATTTTTGTCCTTTTTTCACTGTGACACAATGACTTGTACAAAGTTTAAGGTTAGTATATTTATAAAAATATAATTTATGATAAAAAAAGTTTGCAGTTGGACCTGAATCTATCTTAGAACAAAATACAAATCAGCAGTCAGCAAGAACACATGTTTGACCATTAATTTGCACATGTATAAAAGCGTTTAATGTTTCTCATAATGAAAGTCATCCGAAGCATTGACAGTAAAAGGCTAAAGTGAAGATGAGATTCCCATAAAGTAAAATGTTACAGAGAAATACATTACGTGAGATACACAGACATAAAAACAATTGAGAACAGTCGACTTACTTAGAGAATAAACGATCCGTTTATTGTTCTTGTAAACCTTTATAATTTTGAAGTCTTATCTTGTCTGGAGTAGAAAAAGATTGTTGAAATATTACAATATTATGTCTATGTTTCAGAATAATTTATTTAAAAAAACTAGAGATAATGGCTTCAGACTGACGACATATTTCAATTACAAATGGTTTTCTGTTTGAATAGTGCTCTAAAAAACCACAGTAGTTGCATTGGATCTGTTGTTGAAAACGTTTTAATGATATGATATATTACGATAGTCAAGTCACACGTTCCATGTGTAAGGCTGATTATAAAAAAATATGTGAATATGTGTTGTATTTCTCCTCCTCTACTCAAAGACTTTTTCCATTTTTAAGTTAATCATCAGGCGATGACAACATTGCAATGTGTTTATTTACATACACGTACCAGATTCTTTTTACAGAATACATGTGAGCAAAGAACAGGCATGTTTGTGATAAAGCGATAAAATTAAAAGCCGTTTTGCATGCCTAGTTTTTAGATTCTATAGTGGAAATTATAAAAAAAAATAATCTAAAAGGTCAATTAAAAACTAAATAATATGACAGTACTTAAACTTTTAATTATATTTTTATTACATTATTCTATTATTCTCAGAATATCTGATAAATCAACCGAAGAACCGGAAGTGTGAGATTTCATATACACATGTATCAGTAGCATATTGTTTGTTTTGACTTACAAAACAATGTAGCATGTTTACAACAAAACAGAACAAATGACAAACAGAGTTGGTTGATTAGTAGTATTAGAATACAAATAACTTAATAATCAGGCTGTGCATGCTACGTATACTGTCTCGAGGGAGAATTGATAAATTGACATTATCATGTCATGAATTCGTTCCCATATTATGGTCTATGTACCCCAGAGACGTAAATCGAATGTGATTTATTTGGTGTTGATGTTCTGTACTTGTTGACCTTTTGTTTATTTCTACGAATTTAGTCGTATTTCACAAATTTTGAAACATTATGATATTAACACTAAACTCTGGGGCTAAAAAGGGACTTTTTTGTATCATGTCCTTTAACTAAAATGTACATAATTTCGGCTCAGTGTAATGAAATTTCATCTCAAGTTCTTTTAAGTCTTTTATGGACCTGACGCACTTGGTACTATTTTCCAAATAAAATCGGTTGCGAGTTCAGTTAAAATTTATGTGACGAAGTATGTTATGTTATAATACATGTATATCGTTAAATTCTAAATTGAACAGACTATCGGCATTCCATTGGAATCCAACTGTAAGCACTTCCCTCTTATATAATTTTTAGGATTGATTCGTATGAGGCAAACTTAAGTTATGCATACCCTTCTGCAGAACAAAATTTAATCTTCTGTCTTCATATTCCGCTATATATTCAAAGTAATTTCACTTATTTTACTAAGAATTAATGTATCGTGCTCCGTATATGAATTTAATAATTGTTATAACGTTCATAGTTTTGTTTATCTTATGCTACTTTATTGGTTAATATAAAGCTATATGTGAATTGTAATTTGTGATCATGTACATTTTTGTACATATACAATGTACCACATAAGTTGTAGTGCTTTTTGAAAAAAAAAGTATAATCATAGAATAATAATTCTAAATTTGACGACCATTTCGATCGCAGGTATCCCATTGAACTTGAACACACACACACACACACATCTGTTTCAAATCGAGATATACATATTAAATGGGCTTTAATGGTGTGTAAAACGCAAAGCTTTATGACAAGACAGTTGACTTTGATTTCCCCATTGTGAACTTAATTTACTATCATGTCTAGCAACATTTTCAACCACACCTACATATGGGTAGATATTACTTTACACCGTACGCCTTGGTTTGTGCGTCCTATTCAGATTTAATCGACAGAAGGTTGTTGCTGAGGGAAGAGTTATCTAATCAGATATATTTTTCAAAGATTAAAGACACCAGGAAAGTTTTCGGTCGCCATAATTTACCGTAACGAAATATCTATTTCACAAATGACAACAGATATTTTCCATTCTAATAACTTTGATTCCGTTTATATTCTGATTGCAACTACTACAATTGTGATTAACCGCTTGCTTTGACAACCATGTAAGACGACGGTTGTCACTAACTGAGCAGGAGATACAATACATACCCTTCTTGGGCACCTTGGTTTGCCCTAGTTTTCGCAGTGTTCATGCTACCCAAACTTAGTTCTATGTGTAGGTTTTATATGCTGATTTTGCTATTTGTTATGTTCTGCTGGTACTGGTCTTGACTACCTTCTGGCTTAAAGACTTTTGTTGCCCAATTGGTATCGTTAAATTCATTTTTACTCGATATTTTTGCATTAAATGCACAGAAATTTACTGCATTTGTTAAAATTCTAAAGCGCTGAAAAAACGGAAAGGCCTCGAAAAGTATTGCAGTAAGTAGTTGTCTCTGCCGTAGGATTTGGCTTCCCATTTCGATTTGTTTGGATTTAGTCGCTTCTATTGCTGTGTTTGGATCATGGACTTCCTACGCTTGGGTTCTAATGCTACTGATGAGAGCTTACTCCTTGAAATGTACATATAGCATACCCAAATTCTCCATATTTATTCAACATTGGTAATTTTCTTTTTATCATCGAAGTACTTTTTGTAAATGAGTCTCAAAATATCTGTCATTGGTCACATATATAGGAATACAGCTAATTGTATGAGAGACCGCATCGAATCTCAATAACAACCAATATGGCCTTCAGCAAATATGAAATCCCATTCCTTATGGTGTACTCTACATTGTTTCATCAGAAACTTTCAAATAAACATTTCCATCTATCTTTCCTCCGTTGTAGTATTATTACTCCAATTTTTGGTGTAATTGAGCGGTTTGTTAAATTTTAGTAATATTTTTACCTAACGTTAGTTTAATTTCTGCGTGAGATTCACCGCGCAATCCAATCATTATAGGCTCGAAGAAAATTCTTAACCTCTGTCTGTGAGTTACTCAAATGTTCAGTATCATTTAGGGTTATGTAAGTTTGAACAAGTGTTAAGGTACCTGTAAGTAATATTTCAACACATTTTTTAAAGGTTTCTTTGAATTACAATGTATTTCTCGGCGATACCAAAGATACGCAGTGTTCCAATTAATGGAGTCTCCAAAAAGGAGAATTGAGCAAAACAACCTCTCGGAGGTTTTATTCTTAAGAGAAACAAATAATCCTTCTACTACCAGTCGGTTACGATGTATTTCTCCACTCACGATAGTCAACTTTTCAAATTTGAAAGCTCTCGACAAGTCTTGAGTTTTAAACCTTAAAAATTTAACTATTTCGTAACCGTTCGGTAGCAGAAGGATTATCTAAGTATGATCAACTTCTGACAGATACAAGGCCGGATTGAATTCTGATTTTTCAAAACAATTTCAAGGTGAGGGATTTTCTAGCTTTTTCAAGAGACTTAAACATCAATACGGTAAGTATTTTATTCTTCTCTCGCACTTATCTTATCATTTAATTGTAGTCAAACCACTGATGGGACATTTTGGTGTTTTACGTACTGCAAATTAATGATGAAAACTTTGCGAGGATCTCTACAAACAGATGCTGCAGAAGGACGCATTGATGTATATGTACCACCTTGTAAACACAGATTGCGATTTTGTTTACTGTAATATTCTTTACTTGAAAAAAGACACATTTTTAAATGAAATTCAAAACATGAAGAAACGTTGACAGATACAGTCACAAATACGTTAACACAATATTTATTTAAAAAATGGGTCAGATGTATATGTAACTAAGTAAAACGGTTTAAAATAATTTTGACGATCGAATATGTTCGTTGTATTACGGCGCGTTAACTTTGTTCAAGATATGTATAAGAAATCGTGTGGTTGTTTTTACCTTTCAGGTTTATCTCACAAGTTGCGTTAGGTTTTGGGTCCTTACCTGCAAAGACAAGAGATGGTACAAGAAATCATATTCTTTTAAAGATCAAATAATGCAAATTAACACATATTCAACAAATATAAGTTCTGTACTGCATGTCTGATCTAGAACAAAAAGAAATCGAAGATACCAAAGGGGCAGACAGAAATCGTTATATCAAAAGACAAACAAGACCGTGGCCGACAAAAAAAAACGAAAGACAAACATGGTATGGACAACACTACACTGAAGTCTAAAGCTAGATTTACAGGAACCCTACAAAAACTATCTAGGGTTAGTTTAGTTTCTCCGTAAGGGTAAGCAACTCCTGCTACATTATTGGAATAGTCACTGTGGTTATTATGTCTTCAGGGTTTGTATGGATTGTACATTGTAAATTCATATTGTCCGGCAGGTCTGACATGCACATTACGTCGCAAATCAATATCGGACCCCGTGCGTTTCTCGTGTTAAATATTGATCAATTGATTATAGTTTTCGGCCGTATTGCCAGTAATGGATTAAAACGAGCAGCTTCTACTTCTACTACGTCCAGTGTTGAATACCCATGCGAGAAATCAAAAGTTCATTTTCCCTAGAGACAAGTCAAACTCGAAACAAACTAAAAGAAAAACCAAAGAACAAAGAACAAAGGCTTGGGCTCCACGAACTTAAAACAGGAGTAGTATCATGTGCTCCGGAAGGGTATACATCCCCTGTCTTGCGTGCAACATACGTTTTACTCTATTTCATGACAATGTCAATCTTAGAAGAGGTCAAATTATTGTTGAATTACCGGTAATTGTCCGACAACTAGTTGAGATTCACTAAAATCATATGGATCAACTGATACATGATGGCGACCATAAAGTCTAAGTATGGACGATGTCA
>JARWCS010376175.1:0-10077 GCA_034783895.1 Geukensia demissa
AATCATTTTTACCAGCAATAAGGCATAACACATTATAAACTGGATTTTAAATTATTCGTGTGTATCAAAGATTTTCTACCCTTAATTAATAGAATAGCGTTCAAAAACATCTCAAGCTCCTACATGTGTATTTAACAGTTTATTAATTGATGTGACACCTTTACAAAAGTTTATTCGGGATACGGTATTGAGAGTATAAATTAAATGCCTTGGGGACAACTATAGGAATTTACCTTCTTCAAGAACAAAAGAATTTGACAGATAATTTTGGTGGCAATCAACAATATGATTGTTGTGACAATACACAAATTAATTGTTAGACAAACAAAAGGGCTATGGATTATGATGACATCTGTGTCTACAGATTTAAACTTTGTCTTTATAAACACATCAAACAACTAAACTTTTCATACCCGTTTAAATATGGCCATGCTACGGACACATTTGCTGCAGAAAGAAACAACGCATTGCCTTGTAAAATATGTTTGTGACAGCCATCTTCAAGTCCACACCAGAAACCACATTAAAACATCAGAAAAGATGAGTTTTTCAACTACTTGTATAAATTTTGATATAAATGCCATAGAATATTTGTTGAAATGTGACTTTATGCTAGGCTGATAACTAGTTTTCTGACCCACTCACTCCAAAAATTTACTATTCAACATTTAGTTAGTCCAATCTACCGATTAGAATCACATGAGTGAACATACGGTCACATGATGCAAATTCAGAACGAGGTTACCTTTTCATATGCAAAGTGTGGATTAATTTTGAGGATTTTAAAAACTTTGTTTTGTATGGATTATTGTGTTTAAGAGTCAGGAAATTAATTATACAAAGATTTTTTGTGTTTGGATTGTTTTGACAGTAAAAATTCGTTTACGTAAGTACGAATTTACATCGTTTCTTTGTTATTCTACTACGAGGGCACGTGCCGTTGACTGACCACGTGCCATGGCTGAGACTGAGGAAAGTCCAGAAGTTACTGTTGAGAACATATCGATAGAACAAGGAAACATTTTCGCTAATCAAACTTTATTTGTTAAAGAAGATGGAACTCTTCATTTAGTTCAAAATGGAGTTCCATCGCGGCTGACCGAGCTCAGGGAGAAAGAAACAAAGAAAAAGGGGGCGGAGTCGACGTCAACAAGTGCTGATGCTGTGGCTAGCGGGTTTTCCGTTCCACAGAGACATCAGAATCCTGATTTACTGTATTTGTATCAGGAACATTTTATCACGAATCAGAAAATGGTTTTTGAACAACAGAAGGCGATTTTAGACCTTACAAAATGCGTGACCGACATGAAAAACAGCATGAATGAAATCAAAACAAAGAAAGTCACGCATGCGCACGGTCAATATTATGACAGCGTGTCCGAGGAAGAATCGGAAAATGACTTTGCAGAAGCCTTGGAAGATGATGATGACGGGGTACGTGCCGAACCGCCAGAGAAAAAGCAAAATGTATCCGGAATGGATAAGCTTAAACAAGTGGAATCTGTCATCACAAAGCAGAAAAAAAAATTGCTTCACCGGTAAATGAAGAGATCGCAAAAATTGTAAATTCGTGGGCGGAATCAGCGGTAGATCATAAGAGTAAAGAAGTGAGAGAACTTCTCGATAAATACACGAGACCCAAAAATTGCGAATGTTTGGAAGTACCTAAGGTGAATAAAGTTCTTTGGACTTCATGTCAAACATCTAAAGATGTGAAAGATACTGATAGGGGTTTCCAACGAACCCAAAATTATTTGGTAAAGGGTATGATTCCAATCGTTAATATGATGAACAACGCCTAAAAAGTTCTTCAGACGAATCAGAGGAAGTTTTTGAATCGTCTTTAGATGCGCTGAATTTATTGCTATATGCACACAGAGATTTTTCTTGTCAAAGAAGAAAACTTTTATCACCGGCAATGGACAAAAGATATTCATCATTGAGTAATGATGGAGAAAAAATGTCGGCGAACATTCTTTTTGAAGAACAAGAAGATTTGGAGAAGCGCATGAAGGAAATCGATGACAGTGTAAAGGTGTCAAAGAAAATGAAAGGCAATGATTTTCGAGATCGGGAACACAAAACTGTAGAAAGAAATAACAGTTCCAATGAGTCCAATGACACTAAATCGCCCTGAAAATTCAGTGCTAAGAAACATTTTGTAGCCGGAAAGGCCCAGCACCACCAGAAACACCAGAAGGGAAAGAAGTCCAAGGGGCTGGGCCATCAGAAATCATAGAAATCGTAGATTGTACAGGTGATGCTGACACTGTAAGTACTAATTCAGGTAGAAATACTGAATATAGTTTACCTCTGTTAGTAAATAATCCTGAAAACTTTAAAGCAGGGAAAATACAGGAAAACTTAGAAACTTGGAAATCAATTTCAAATGATAGAAACCTCTTGAGCATTGTGTCTCAAGGTATTCATTTGAATTTTGAAAGTGAACCCTGTGATAATTGTTCACGAAAGGAACTTAAATTTAAACCACACGAGGAATTAATTATAGATGATTTACTTAGAAAATTCCTTGATAAAAATATAATTGAACCTACTGAACATCTGGAAGGCGAAGTTTTATCTAATATTTTTATTAGGCCTAAACCAGATGGATCATACAGGTTGATTTTAAATCTCAGTAAATTGAATGAGCATTTGGAATATAAACATTTCAAAATGGAAACTTTCAAATCAGCACTAGAATTAATTAAACAAAATTGCTTTTGTGCTAAATTGGATATTAAAGATGCATATTATAGTGTTAAAATCTTTGAACAAGACAAAAAGTTTATGCGTTTTACTTGGAAAAATCAGGTTTATCAGTTTAATTGCATGGCCATGGGACTCTCTCCAGCACCACGTTACTTTACCAAGCTGTTAAAACCAATGTTATCTAATTTGAGGAAACAAGGTCATGTTAATTGTGCATATATTGATGACATTTTGTTATATGGGGATACCTATGATGAATGTTTAAAAAATGTCATTGAAACTATGTCGTTAATTGACAATTTGGGATTTACTATTAATGTTGAAAAATCAGAGTTTATTCCCAAACAAGAAATCGAATTTTTAGGTTTTAATATAAATTGTGTGGAAATGGTAGTAAAATTAACACCAAAGAAACGACTGAACATCATAGACTTATGCAATTGTTTGTTAAATAAACAGAAAGTTACCATTAGAGAATTTTCAACACTAATTGGAAAACTAATAGCAAGCGAACATGGCGTTTTATATGCACCTCTTTATTACAAACCTTTAGAAATTCTAAAAGATCTTGAACTTAAAATTAATAAAGGAAATTTCGATGCTAAAATGAAAATTTCAAAAGAGTGTCAAGATTGTATACAATGGTGGATTGACAATTTAAATTTGTGTTATAAACCTATTTTAATTAAATCACCAGATAGGAAAATCGAATCGGATAGTAGTATGATAGGATATGGTGCTCACGATGTTACAAACAATACTAAAATTTCTGGGGTATGGTCTGTAGAAGAAAAAGAAAATCATATTAATTTTCTGGAACTGAAAGCAGCTTTCTTAGCTTTAAAAGCTTTTTGTAATGGAGCAAATGATGAGCATATTCAATTATATTTAGACAACACTACTGCTATTAAATATTTAAACAAAATGGGTGGACGGAAGAAATTATTGAACAAGTTAGCTAAAGATATTTGGTTATGGTGCATAGAGAGAAACATTTGGTTAAGTGCATTTTTCATTAAAGGGACATCAAATTTGACAGCAGATGCTCTTAGTAGGTTTAAACTTAATGCTGATATGGAGTGGATGGTTTCTAAAGATATTTTTGACAAGATTATGTTAAAACTTGGACCTTGTGACATTGATTTATTTGCATCCAAATATAACTATAGACTTGATAACTATGTATCTTTTGGACCAGATGTGAATGCTTTTGCAATTAACGCATTTTCATTGACATGGAACAATTTTTATGCTTATTTATTTCCACCTTTCAGTGTGCTAAGTGCAGTATTACAGAAAATTTGCCAAGAAAAAGCAACCGCAGTAATAGTGGCACCCTTGTTTTCGACTCAACCTTGGTTTCCCCTGTTATTACAATTGGTGTGCGATCAACCATACATTCTTCCAAAAGTAGAAACTTTCTTAACAAATCCGAAGTCAAATCAAATTCATCATCTACAGAAAATGAGACTTGCGGTTTTCAAGATCTCAGGACTAAGTTGTGTCAGAGAGGATTATCAGAAAACACTATTGACATTATCATCGCGTCATGGAGGGGAAGTACCAAAAAACAATATGGGTCATATCTCAAGAGATGGTTGCTTTTTTGTGACAAAAAACAGATTGATAAATTTGATCCATCTGTAAATAATGTATTAAAGTTTTTGATGGAATTATTTGAAACAGGACTGGGATATAGTGCGATTAATACCGCTAAATCAGCTGTTTCTAGTTTTATATTTATTATTTCCAAAGTTCAGATTGGAAAAGATATTTTAATGAAACAATTTATGAAAGGTATTTTTAACAAGAAACCTGCATTGCCAAAATATAATGTTACATGGGATGTAGAGACTGTGATAAAATTTTTGAAATCATGGTCACCCATAAAACATATTTCTCTGAAATTGTTAACTTTCAAACTAGTGATGTTGTTGGCATTAACAACTGGACAGAGAATGCAAAGTTTATGTTTAATTGATATCCGAAATTTGGAATTAGGAACAACTTATGTCAAACTAAGATATGGAGACTTGCTAAAGCAAACAAAACCTGGACGACATTTGTCAGAATTATTCATTGAAGCATATAAACCAGATTATAGATTATGTGTGGTTTTAACTCTTAGTGAATATTTAGAAAGGACATGTGATTTGCGCAATACTAATCAGCTATTCATTAGTTTTCAAAAACCTCACAATGCTGTGAAAAAATGTACTATAGCCAATTGGATTAAGAAAGTATTATTGTTGGCGGGTATAGATATGAAAATATTTACACCACATAGCACCAGGGGGGCATCAACATCCAAAGTTAGTGGGAAAATACCAATCAGCACTATCTTACGAACCGCAGGCTGGAAAAAAGACTCTATTTTTCGAAAGCATTACAAAAGGCCAATTACTAATGATAGTTCATTTAGTAACGAGGTGCTTACATGTACAACAAACAATTAAGGTTTTACAGTATTTTTAGTAAGATGGAAACCAATGTAGCTATGGATGTATATATTTCTTATGGATTGTTTTGTAAATTTATACCATTGGACATGGAACATGTGTTTTTATTACATGAAACCAACTTTGTTTTTCTGAAAATATTAAGTCAGGAACAGAACTCTAAATACTCATGTGATTCTAATTGGTAGATTGGACTAACTAAATTAACAAATTAAACAAAACTTACCTAAGTTGTAGTTTGATGTTAATTTGGTTCGTCCAATCTACCAGAATCACATGCCCGCCCGTGATTTTTGGTACCCTCCCTGGTGATTGTGGTTTGTTTTCGGTTCCTGACTTTATCCTCTGAAATCTGAATTTGCATCATGTGACCGAATGTTCACTCATGTGACTCTGGTAGATTGGACGAACCAAATTAACATCAAACTACAACTTAGGTAAGTTTTGTTTAATTTGTTATTTTATGAGTCAATAATCTTTCGGGCTCCTGATTATCTAACCTCTATTGTTTTTACTGAAATCACACTGAGAATCTTTTAGCCACACGATTTTGAACTACCAAAGAAAGTAATCACATGCAGAAAAAACACGTATGTCAAATCACAGTATAACCATCTTAAATTTGATGTAAATTTAATAAACTTGAAGTCATGATTAAATTCATTTTATACAGACGTCATGTACCATTATTAAATGCATTGTATACAGACGTCATGCACTAGAAAATAAAATGTGCTACAAGAAAACCAAGGTGATGCTTAACTTTTGGCGGACTGTATATTTACAAAAACATGTTAGTTTCTTGATTTTAAGTGTCAATAAGATTTAAAAAATGTCATATACAAGAAAACACATGTTATTATCGATCATGTTTTTTTTTGACAAAACTTAACAGCTACAGAGTTAACAATGGCGAAAAAATATACTTGTTTTTATTTCTCACATTTTTATTTCAATATATACATTTAGCTGCAAATATTCATTTTTGGCTTCCAAAATAAAGTTGTCAGATGATTTTTCTCTTTGCAGACAACAACCTTTCACATATACATAAGTCTTTTTTATGTCGCAATGCTCAACGTCTAAATAAAGCAACTAAAATTATCTGAGATGACGAGTATTCATAAAACTGAATATCGTTCAGAGCTTTTCGTACAAAAACATTTTTCCATTTAAATCAAGGACTCATGTATGAATAAATCCATTTAGTATAATAAAGTTAAAAATGTTCAAGCTATTCGACAAAAAACGGGCCACCTTAATACCCCCTGATCATCCCCGGCACGTGATGATGTTGGAGGGAATGCAAAAGCATGAAAACCGAAAAAAAGAAATATAAAAGTCGAATATGTGACATTTAAGGAATATTTAACAAATACATGCACGTTTCTTAACTTGGGAATAAATAAGACTGAACAATTTGAGCCAAAAAATAGGCTCACACAGGTATGGGACACGAAAATCTGCATATAATTATCAGGCAATAAAAACAAGTACTTGCAAAAACAGAAGGACAAAATACTTGCGAGTATTCATAAAACTGAATATCGTTCAAAGCTTATGTACAAACACTAAATTTTGCCATTTAAATCTATGAACTGTGTATAAATCTATCTATTGCTGAAAAAATGTTCAAGCTATTCAGCAAAATACAGGCAACCTTTACAACATCAAAATAAAACTAAGAAATGTCTGAAAAATAATAGTTTACCTTTCGTGTTATTCTGGAAAGGAGTACTAGTAGGTACGTTAAGACACTTATTTGGCCCAAATTTTAGATTTTGTGACACAATAATAAGTTGTGGTGAAAATGCTGTTTAATAATCGCATTTTAGTAATTCATTACTTTTCGTCATTTCGACAAAACGAAAGGGTATATTTGTTTATTTCAACAAAAATATAACATTTTCTGTAAAAATACTTAATTTTTGGAGTTTTTTTTTGTTCAAAATAGGTATGGTCGCACCAAAACATATCGAAGATATTTTAACCAAACATTTGTACTTGATAGATCATTAATTGTGCAAAGTTTCGTTGTTATGTTTTTATGCGATCTATATTAATTTTTTTTTTAGTATTTTCACATTTAAAGCATTTTCTATGTGCCATGCGACCATTGTAGAACTATTTAAACAAAAAATCTTAATGGAGTTTCCTTTCATAGACATTATTCAATACAAAAAAATAAAATAATAGATATTAGCCACTTTTCATTTTTTTGCCAAATTCTTGGGTCCAAAATGGGCCTTAATGACCCTCGTCCTTTGATTTGTTGTTATGTGCAAAATATTTCGGACATGAGAATGATTTGATTTAATGGTGCTAATGTAAGCCAAAAACGTGTCCTCTGAAATAGTGGCTCTCTTGTTATATATTTCTGGGGAAAAATAGAGCACAATATATAAATCACTGTCATCAATGTGTACTTCAGCCCTCAGACTTTATCTTGGGGCACAATAGTAAAAGTGGACAATATCTCAAGGGGCACAATTTTATGTTAGATTAAGGACTTGTCCAATCATTTGTTCACAAGTATACAGACTATTGAACATTGAAAATCATAACATTCTTGTTACTGTTATTTATAACCATAAGTTTCTGGCAATCTTTGCTGAAGCACAAGGCAGACGGTCGATAGATTCCATCCAGTCTCTTCAAAATGATTTCGTAATAAGTACCTTCTGGCGAAATCTTGTGCACATTGTCTGATCCGCGTCCGGATACGTAAACAATGCCTTGGTCGTCAATGGTGATGCTGCTGGGTTCTCGAAGTTCAGAGCTGCTGTAAAACGTCTTCTGACTCCCATCGGACTTCACAAGGTATACCACCGACTGCAGACTAGTGACGTAATATATATCACCATTTTCAGCTACACAAAAATCCCACAGCTTATGTTGGGTTGTAATCTTTCGGACTATAGTTCCATTCAAATCAATCTGGTTAATCGAGTTGTCATTTCTTTCTACCCAGATCTTGTCCTTGACACAACATAACGCCCAGCATCCATACCCACCAGGTTTTATACATTTTGAAAAGCGTCGAGTGCGCATGTCTAAAACTTGGAAGCCTTTCTTTTTCATGGTAACAATGCAAGTGTTATTGTCAATCATGGCAACATCCCACGGTTTAAAGTCCAATTTAAATGTGTTTATGTTGCGTCCATCAACACTGCACATATATAAAAATGTATCGGAGTAGTGTGGTAATACAATTTTGTCACCTGGTATGAAGCAACCCTTGCCAAAAGCAATGCTGGTTCCCAACACTTTGTCATCAATGGTGTTTGCTAATATGTATTTACGTCTTCTTGTTATTGGATAAGGCAAACACTGGTCGTGTAGGGCTTCTTTCTCTTTGTATTTTTCTTCACCAGTCGTCTCATCATTTGATGGGTATTTAGTAAATTTCTTCTTGACTATCTCTGATGTCTTCTGGTTCCATTTTAACTTTTCCACATGTTTCGATGGCGACTCTACAATTTCTTTTATTTCTCTATTTAAAGGTGGTCGGCTACATGGCGATGCATTTAGGGATCCGGATTGAGATTTCCCTAACAAATTAGATTTCATTCCTGATTTTCTTTTTTCAGTCATGGATAGTTCACCATCGCTATTACATCTTTCTTTGGTGGTAAACGTAGTCTTGGTCAAATCTTGTACAGAAGACATGTGTCGTAGTTGTAGTTTTGCAGCTACATTGGAGATTGTCTGGGAAAATTCCTTATCAGTTGCTAACAGAACGCCTAGATGTGGAAGGAATGCTGGCAGCTTTGCGATAGCTTTGTGTGGCTGTAGTCTTATCCCTTCGAGTTTATGCTGCTTTTTAAACTCATTGATTCTGTTTTCCTGTTTATGAATTCTCAGTTCCAAATTCTTTATTGCTTTGAAGAGGCTTGTACCCGTAGAGCTTATGTTAAAAAATATCATGCTCTTCGCCAAAACTTGTAGATCCGTGTTTATGTTTTCAATTTCAGATTTCTTTGCTTCAACTGAAGCAACGCATTCTTGGCAACGTTTACTCAAGTCATTTTTAAGATCATCTTCAATTTCGTCTAAGTAAGCGTTGATTTGGCCCCGCATATATGAAATTGACTGCAATATATCTTCCTTCTGCTTCTTAAGCAACTCTAGGTTCTCCATTTTCTTCTTCAAGAGGTCACCTGACATTTCCGATAAGTACCTAATTTTCTTTTGTAAGTCGTTAACAGCGTTTTCAGACCTGATAAATCGAGCTGCGGTCTCGATAGCAACAACCCCTTTGCAATTAATATGGGAATCTGCTACACATTGGTCACACAATATTGTTTCGTGCTGATTGCAATACTTGACAATTCTTTGTTTTTCATGGATTTCGCAATACTTGCTCATTTGGAATGCCAAACTGCTCAATTCGCCTACCTCGTTCACCGGTACTATTTTATGTGGAGGATCAAATCTTTTGTGAACCTTTGCACAATGTTTGCACACTAGCTCTGCGCAGATACAACACCAATCTTCTGAGGTATTTTGCTCTCCATCTCTCAGGCAACCAGAGCAAAATTTACTGTCTGCCATACTGTAAAATAAAAAACCAGAATTAAGTTGGATACTGCAATAATTTTCATTGGCCATGTTTTAATTTTATAATGTTTTTTTTAAAGGGAACAAAAAACCCCAACAAAATATTTAGTATATATTTTTTCAAGCTGCCGTTAGAAAAAAGGGTTTTATCTAAACTATACGACGAAAAATCCAATTCTTGTTGACTGGTGGCGTCGTAAAGCATTTATCTTAATAAAATGGTCGTTTTTTTACCCTTCCGGAGCACCTGATCCCACTCATTCATGATTAGTAAAGGAGTTTGTGTAATGTAAGACTTGTTTTCGTTTTATCTTTTGGTTTGTTTCAAATTTCCAATCAATGAATC
>JARWCS010376186.1:0-10077 GCA_034783895.1 Geukensia demissa
AGGACAGAAGTCCAACAGAAAGTGTCGTCTGCACATGCAGACCAAATTGATGGCCAAGATGGCAGAAGTAGTCTCAAGGATTATAAAATCCCAAAGAAGACCAGAAAAGACAAATATGACTATCGTGAATCTTCAGACGTAGAATCCGATACTGATCCATACAAAGTTTTAAGTTCTGAAAACGAAGAATCAGAAGCAGAGGACGGAGAAATAGCTCCTGATGATGCCCCTGCACATGGTACAAAACGATCCTTTGCCTCAGAAGAGGAATATTCAGATAGTGAAAGGTTCGATCCATTGGACAAATCGGATGAACTTTTAATTACAGGCAGTATGGCCCGCTTTGTAAATAAATATTTCCACACGAATGTCAAAGAATCTTGTGTGAAAGACAAAGTGTTGGAGGACGCTCCTGTCCCTACAAATCAGGTGTTTAATCCTCCTTCAGTTGACGAGTTTGTAGAAGACCTTATTGGCGACCGCAAAGCATGACGCTTTATGAAGCTACACGATAATAGTTTGAAGTTTATACAGAAGGTGTCCCATATCATAGGCCCACTTTTCAAAGTCTGGGCGGAATTGGACGGTACAAACCATGGAAAAGAAAGCTCGTCAATGTCCATCTCGGAAGTCCTGAACTTAATAGAGCGCACTGTGCTGTTAGTTGGACAGGTTAATGTTGCGTGCTTATATGAGCGGCGAATCAATTTTATGGCTAAAATTCTTAAAGGAGTAAAACAGGCAAAACAGACACTATCACGTAATCAGGATGCCTTAACTGATTCAAATGATGCTCTTTTTGGTGAAAGCTTTTATAACGTTCTTGACAGGAAGAGTAAGAACCGTAAAAGAGCTAGAGAAATGGCCAAGGAAATGGGCGTAGACGCTAAGAAACGGAAGACTGATAGGCAGCCCTTTCAGGGCACCCCCTCTGGCTCGAATCAATCGCAGACGAGTGGATCTGGAAGGGGGAGAGGAGATAACTTGTCAAAGTGGAGGCGGACAGAACTTCCAAGACCAGGATTTAAGACTGGATTTGGGAAGAAAGGAAGCAAGAACAAAAGGTATGTATCATGTAGACCTTTGTCAGCCTTTTTCTCTTGTAGCAGACCAATTGTTACGTGTAGAAAATATAGAATCTCGGGTGCATCCAATAGTCAAAAATATAAACTTTGCACGCGTAGAGCAATATCAAACATAACGTTAGGGGGTCGCCTAAAGTTTTTCGAGGAGAACTGGTCCAAAATAACCTCAGACAAGAAAATTTTGGAGAGCATACGCTCTTACACAATAGAATTTCAAGAAAAACCGATTCAGGTAATAACAAAAAAGATGCAATCTACAACACAAGAACTCAAATGTTTAAATCAAGAAATATCCGAAATGATAAGAAAGGGTGCTATAGAGGAGGTGAAAGCCTCAGATCAAGACCAATTTTTGAGTCACTTGTTTGTCAGACCCAAAAAGGACGGGGGAATCCGACCAATATTAAATTTAAGGGATCTAAACAAAAGTGTGAAATATCAACACTTCAAAATGGAAGGGTTTCCGGCAGTGAAACAGCTATTAAAAAGGGGGGATTGGATGGCAAAGCTGGACTTAAAGGAAGCTTATACGGGCATTCCAATTCTGAAATCCCACAGAAAATATCTACGGTTTCTCCAAGGGGGAAAATTGTATCAGTACCGTACCCTCCCATTCGGCCTGGGCTCCGGTCCACGAATTTTCACGAAGGTAATGAAGCCCATCATAGCCCTGATGAGACGCATAGGAATGCGCTTAATAATATACCTAGACGATATTTTAATAATGAACCAGTCAAAGGAGGGGTTAATAAGGGACCAAAGCACATTGATATGGGTTTTACACAACCTTGGGTGGGTGATAAATTGGTCCAAATCGGTAACCGAACCGACACAGACGATAGAATTCCTAGGTATGGTTATAGACTCGAACGAAATGGAAGTCTCGCTCCCCGAAGCAAAATGCAAGGGGATCATTCAAAAGTGCAAGGATCTTCTGAGGTTAGAGACTGTTTCAATTCACGACCTTGCGAGTTTGATATGCACGCTGAACGCAACCTCAGAGGCAGTTACCACGGCGGCTCTATACATACGAAAGCTACAAATGCACAAAACAAAAAGTCTGTTGAAAGCGGAAAATTACAAGTCCATGATAATGCTTTCCCCAGAATGCAAAGCAGAAATAAATTGGTGGGTAAAACACCTACAAAACTGGAACGGGAAAAGCATAATATCCCCAAACCCAGATTTAATAATAGAAAGCGACGCATCATCTCTTCACGGTTGGGGGGCCGTCGATGTAATAAGAAATATAAAAATGGGCGGCCCTTGGGGCGAAGAAGAAAAACAAATGCACATAAACGCCTTGGAGCTAAAAGCGGCAGAATTTGGACTGAAATCCTTAGCCAAAGACAAACAAAACTTGCACATACATTTAAAAATGGACAATGTGACTGCAGTAGCACACATAAACAGAATGGGAGGGACAAAATCCCAAAACCTGTTAAAGACCAGTCGGGAAATTTGGAAATTTTGCATCCAAAGAGAGATAATTCTACTGCAGAGTTCATCCCAGGCATTCAAAATCGCCGAGCAGACTGGGAATCGAGACACAGAAAGCTCAAGCAACTGGATGTTGAACAAAATTGTATTCAGTCAGATAAACAAATTAATGGGTCTATTAGAGATAGACCTCTTTGCGGATCGACTGAATTCTCAACTGAACAATTATGTCAGTTGGCGTCCGGACACTTTCGCAGCACGGACGGACGCGTTTCAGATGACGTGGGAGAGCAAAGGATTATACAGTTGACTCTCGTTATCTCGAATTCGAAGGGACCAAGAAAATAATTAGACTCATCCGAAGTTCGACTTAACGAAAATGGTGGAAGTGGCAATCTTACCGGGGAAGGGGAGACAACCTGAACGATATGCTAAAACAAGTATTGACGTTCCCGGATGGTAGTTTGATAACCTTTGTTTACAATAATACACGTACATTTTACTTTGTTGGTTTTTTATATTGTTGTTAGAATAATGTTAATTTGTATGTAATAAATTTTTCTTTTCGCTGTTTGCTGTTTTATTATGTTGCTGAATTGATTTCAGGAGTGTATAAAAATATTGTACACTATGATATGTTCTGGTGATACGGTGCAAATTATGACTCATTTGTATTTAAATACTAAACACAGACAAACAACTAAGTACATCTATAATAATTTACTGATATCACAAATTATCAAGCAGAGGATAACAATAGCATTTATTAAATGAATAATTTAAAGTAACAAAAATTCAATGACAAATGTCTATCACTTTATTCTTGGCTGGGACCTGGATTCAAGAATTCGGAAATGTCACTTTGTTTTATACACATATTCACTAAGTGTTCTTTCATATGCAAAGAGTTTTTACTTGGATCTTGGGAACACCTCTATTAAATGCAAATATATTTACCACGGTATTTGTCACTTTGTAATGACGTATTTTTGTAAGCCTCAATCATAATTAACATTTTTCTTTCGTGCAAGTCTGAGATGGCATGCCTCAGTCATTTCAAACGAGTTAAATTTGAAATATTGATGACACAAGCATTATTATAAATGACTACCTTTTTAGATATGTTACACAGAAGAAGTTATTGATGATGAGCTAAACTTGTTTTATAATACTCGCTGCAAATCCAAGCAAGTAAGTGTCTTATTTCAATCAAATGACTCGAAAAATGATCATTTATTGCATGTATTAACAAAAACAATAATTTCTTTGCTTACTTCTTGCATCCAGTTTCTTCTTGTGCAAAGTCACCTTTATTTCCTCACCGCAATGCAGCATAATTTCTAATCTAGTCAAAACGATGCTCGATAGTCCGCGCTAAAGGAACTGTGTTATAACAACTTTTATGAAGGACTGACTTACATTTTTCAATGTGTCTTGAGACAGAAATGATGCCCTAGTAGTTCTATGCATCAAAAACTTTAACACAGAGTTGCAAGGGTAGACCCAAACTTTTATTTACGGGGACATGAAGAAAAACAATCGCCGACATCACCGAGGAATTGTTGTAGTAGTGCAGGTGGTAAAGTCTTTGGAGTCTATACGTTTAAGTCAAGTATTCAGGGCCTATATGTTTAAAGTCAAGTCTTTGGAACCTATATGTTTAAATCAAGTCTGGAGCCTAAATGTGTAAGTCAAGTCTTTGGAGCATATATGTTTCAGTCAAGTCTTTGAAACCTATATGTTTTAAGTCAAGTCTTTGGAGCCTATATGTATTAAGTCAAGTCTTTGGAGCCTATATGTTTAAGTCAAGTCTTTGGAGCCTATATGTATTAAGTCAAGTCTTTGGAGGCTATATGTATTAAGTCAAGTCTTTGGAGCCTATATGTATTAAGTCAAGTCCATACAGTACTGCGTCATATTTTCTCTTTATTTTTTGTCCTTTTGCTGTTTGCTTTGTCTTAATGTTGTCCTCCGGACAATATCTAGAGTTACCTTTAAATGGTCGCTGTTAGTAACAATTATTTCTGTCTTGCATTGTAGCTCTGTGATATAGCATCTCATGACGGATTTGGAAAACGGAGTGGACAGTTGCATGTATGTGAGAAATGCTGCGTCACTGACAGATGCAAAACAGTTGGTTGTTCAAATAAAACTGGTATGTTACAAAATACAAACTTACCACTGCTACAGAGATAATGCAATTTTGATATGAAATACTAGGCACATTTTGAGGATAAACCACTCATCAGTAGTATTAGAATCAAAACATAGAAAAGCCCAGATCCAAACATTGTAAACCCAAACAAACCGAAACAGGAAGTCAAAGGCAGCGGAAATTACACCAATCATATGAAATTCAAAGATTACAGTGTTAGAAATATGTGCTGGAGAGTTAAAATACCGTCGGGCCAGTAAAAAACAAGTTATGGTTTCCCGACGGGCAAGTGGAAAAAATTCGGCCGATCAGTACTGCAGTACTTGAGGGCACGTTAAATTCTTGAGGGGCAAGTTCGGTCAAGTTACTTAAAAAGTTAATTCTAAGACTGAAAGAAAGAAGCCTTCGCCGTAACGTTATTTCAGGTGTTTAGAACTTAAATTGATACTGGATTTTTTTAAAGATAATATCGGAAAATTCATGCAAGACAAATCTGACAACTGGGCTGGTAAATATCCTTTGGAACCTTTGGCCCAAAAACTGAGGCATCCATCCAATGGTTTACCATAGATATCGGGAAATCTCGACATGCTATATGCGCATTTCAAGGTGTAATTTCCCATCAGTAGCACTGGAATAAAACTAGGAGAGCCGAGATATAAACACTGTTAAACTAAGAACTCATATCCCCCCAAAATAAACATAATGGGAATAGGCAGCCAGATCCATTTTAGTTCTTGGAGTATTATACGGTCAACGACATTACTCTCATATTGGTTCAATGATTCAATGTGTTTGTGTGTTATCTGGTCATAACACCATACAAGGAATGATTTATAATTGACTGAACAAGAAAGCATATGGTTACAAGGCAAACTAGCATATCTCAGCAGAGCTAATTTAAGAAAGTCTCAACGCCAATACTACATATAAAAGGTGTAGTTTTAGGAATAGGTTTTGTGCATTTTGATTTACCAATGTGTATGTTTTTTGTTCTCCTTATCTGTAAAAAAAACTTCCATAACCAGTTCGTTACATTACAAGTTTATGCACATTGAACACATTCCAGGTGCAGGCTGATTGTTTATTTCGTTTCAGTCAGTGTACAGAACCATTGTTTGCGATGTGAAGACGTGTCTAGTCCAAGTGCATGTACTGTAACAGCAGAGTGTATGAAAGACGAGGTACTGATCAGGGGCTGATCCGGGATTGGGTAAGGACCGGGCCCCATTTTAAAAAACCAAAAATGATTTTAACACTTGTTTTGCGTGCAGGCGAGTATGTATTGGCAGGTCGCCCTTTCCAAAAGTCAGATCCACTTTTTAGGAGTATGTGTTGGCAAGTGCCCCCTTTCCAAAAGTCTGGATCCGTCTCTGCTTATGTAAATTCAACCTTAATATAAAAAAACAAAATTAACTTACAGATACCACTCAACGTTAAATAAAAAAGAAATGTATGCTATTTGGAAACGCAATCATTTGGTTCTTCTCACAGTCGGTGTAGAGCTTTGATTAATAATAATCCACAGTATATAGCAGTTTTGAGTTAACCTAAAGTAAATTATTAACGAAATTGTAACGCTGTTACTCGTAATATTTAGAATTTACAAGTCCATTGGTCATATAGAAATGAAACGATAGATTGGTTTCACTGAAAATATACAACAGATTACCGGGGATATATCTTTATTGATTAGCAATAATTTTGTATACATAACATATTATTTTGAGGTTGTGTAACGGAATTAAAAAATATACTATATAAATCCCAGATATTTAATGCTCATCTTGAAATAACCATTTAAAGATCAGGGCAAATCTTCACAGCAGCCAAACTAGTAATTTTGTAAAAGGGCAAAATGTGGTGATTAGTGAGGGACCCTATTATAGAGATTAGTGAGGGACCCCGATTAGTGAGGAGGGGTAAAACGAGTTTTGGTTCGTATTTCAGATGTGTTTTACTCAGGAATTTGTCAACGAAAATCTGTAGAGACGATACAATCTAGGATGTGAAAAGATTAAAGTAAGTATACTGTACCTATTCCGCACGTAGTACAATTAACTTCAACCGTTTTCACCAGAAATATAAGTCGTTGGTTTGGTTAAAATGAACTATGAAATTCATATTTATGAAATAAATTCTTAGCGACTCCTATTGCGCCATAGACAATAGGAAAAGACATAAAACTTTTCTGAGAATATTACCCGGAACAGTGCATGAACATACTATTCCATAAAAACCCATTCTAATTCCAAAACTATAAATATACAAGGACGAAGGGTAGGGCCTATGATTTATGATTGTATAAATAAATACTTATCATGAAAAAATTGCCTTTAACCTGCGGATAAAATATCCTTAGAAGAAGCATTATCGAATAAAAGTTATTAGGAGGAAATAAATCTAATACCATGTGATTTAACAGAAAAAAAGTTTACAGTATCAATTGTTAACACCCGAGAACCTAATGCCAGAAAAATTGTCCGAAAAATCTATTTAAATATATAGTCTTACCATGAAGACAAGCACCTTTTAGTAGGACTGATAAAATAACCTAGAATCACCCACAACCACAAAAATCGAGTTCTTCCACAGTAAAAATCTTGCAGCTCTCCCACGCGATTTTCTGGAAAAAACAGACCTGCATTAGGGAATGCATAGGCGAAGAGCACAGAATCAAAATCCTCATGGTGTAACACTATGTGTTATAAGACTATGCATTTTACATTCATCATATCTGCAACAGAAGCCGAAGCTAAGGTAAATAGCAATCTACTATATTGCCAAGGAACTATTAACTAGTGACATTATTTACGACTTCTTTGTGACTTCGTCATGCCATCGCATACCAGTTCTATGAATTTGCAACCGATGATGCTTGCTGATCACGATAGCTTGGACATCCCGTGCATACCAAATATGGACTTATCAGCGTGTTTAGATCAATTTATACTGTGATGTTTCCCAAGATCACACAGACTTTTACTTTTGCTCTGGCTTGTGAACATTGCTTCTGCCGTTTTTAGAGTATATTGACAGTAAAGTTTTTTTGTTTTACTGAGTTGTATCTGGAATTATGTTAATATATATTTTCAACTGTTGCGTGTTATTTCCTTGGCATTGTGTCACAATGGAAGGACAAAGACTACTCCCTGTTTTAAAGATAAGCTACCATTTTTACAGAAACCCTTATGTTTGCAGCACATTCGCACGAAACTATATGCCTTTCCTTTTTCAAAACTTCACTCTTTGTAAAAATCATGTTTGGATACAGATCCAAATTCAAGTATGTACAGACTTACAGCAGTCGTCATGGATATTGCCAATCGCATGCTTTTCAAGCCAGTTACATTTAAGAAATAAGAACCAGAAAAACGTTCGTTTCTTTAATTTTTTTTCGCTAACAAAGGTTTTGACGCAATCATTTTAAGCAATACCCCCATAAAAAATCTAAAATTCAATCATATTTTAAAAATCAATCATTTCATATATCTATACTACACCTATTACAAACCCGTGTTGAAGAATCTCAGCATCGACGACAACAAGTCTAAAACCCGGACTCTACTTGTGTAAGTTTCCCATTCAAATATAATCCTGCCGGCCACGTGATTATACTTGTGTTCTGAACATTGTCGAAAAAATTTCTTTACGAAGTGTTTACAATCCATAAACTGTAAGTTCAATTTCAAAATCCTTATGGATTCCATCGAGGATTATGCCAGACAGTGGGCGAAGCGCGAAGGAGAAGAACTAAATACCCTTTCCGAATGGGTGAAGGCTGTGAGGTCGTTGATACGAATTCACAAGTTAAAAAGATCTATGAATACACACGCGAAATCGGTCTTCAAAGATGCGAGTGTTGCCAGACATCTCTCTGAACTACATGACAAATATGTTGTCGTCCCCACCGATAAAGCCCCTAACAACATTGTCTTTGTAAATCACACTACATAGACTGCTTGATAAAGGAATTATTTATTGACAGTTCACTTTGCAACCCAACAAATACCCCAACGACACTTACCAAAGAAGAACTCCTTAACAATCATCGGTCAGTTTTGTCCTTGTTTGGAATTTCAACTAAAAAGGAAGAATTCGATCTTCCTTCACTTAACTGGATTTCAAAGCTTCACAAGTGTCCTGCCAATTGCTCCACAAAACCTCTTTCCAAGTTACGGACAGTTATTCTATCCATAAAAACGGGCACCAGAGTTACTGTGAAACGAGCCATTCTAGAAGTGGCGTAAATCAAATGTGGGTTCTAAAAAATTCAAAAGATCTGTTAGAATGCCTCAAATAAAGGTCCCTTTCCTCTCGCAATAGCATCAAAATTTGATTTTTTCACCCTGTATACTACTATTCCACATTCAAAACTCAAAGAAAAATTAAGAACCTTTAATTACCTCTGTTTTGTTAAAAAATAAATGGCAAACGCAGAAACAAAAATTTGGTTCTAGGATGGACAAATCTTACTTTGTTATTAGCCACACTGATTCTAACAAAAAGTACCATGAAGATGACATCATTGGCGGAATGCTAGATTTCTTGATCAGGAACATTTTTGAAATGTTTGGCGGACGTGTGTTTCAACAGACTGTCGGCATTCCAATGGGGACCAACTGTGGACCCCTTCTCTTAATTCCTTTATTGGTATGAAGCTGACTTCTACAGAGAAAACAAAAAATTTGGGTTTCACGTTCCGCAATATAGATGATGTTTTTTCACTGATTAACTCTAATTTTAGTGACTATATTGACCGCATCTATCCCATTGAACTCAAAATCAAAGATACTACAGAAACAGAAAGGTCTGCTTCTTACCTAGACTCACACCTAGAAATTGACTGTAAGGGCGGGTTACGAACAAAAGTTTGAGACAAGAGGGTTGACTTTGATTTTTCGATTGTAAACTTTCCTTTCATGTCTAGGAACATTCCAGCCGCACCTGCATACGTAGTGTATATTTCTCAGGTGATACGCTACTCCAGGGCTTGTCACTGCTTCCTATCAGGATTTTATTGATAGAGGGATGCAGCTGACCAGAAAGTTACTGAGCCAAGAATTTTTCAGGGAAAGATTATCACTCCGGAAGTTTTTCGGTCGCCATCATGATTTGGTTGACCGATATGAAATATTCATTTTACAAATGATAGTGGATATCGTCCCACTGTAATGAATACAAATCCGTTCCTTTACCGGTTGTGACTAACATCGATTGTGACTATATACCGTTGACTTTGACTACTGAGTAACACGACGGGTGCCACTAGTGGAGCAAGAGTTGCTTACCTTTTTTGGAGCACCTGAACTCACCCTGGTTTTTAACAGATCCCAGATCTGTTAATGCCGCCGGTGGCATTTTGAGCTTAGCATGTGTCCATCATACTATGTGTGC
>JARWCS010376197.1:0-10076 GCA_034783895.1 Geukensia demissa
TGCTTAACTTTTGGCGGACTGTATATTTTAAAGGAATCTCTAGGAGGATTAATTATAAGTAATACAACTGTAAGCCGACCAGATACCCTTAAAAGTAAATACAAAACTGAAACTGGAGGCCTAAGTGGAGAACCATTAAAAGATCTGTCCACCAAAACAGTATATGACATGTACAGATTAACTCAGGGTAGGTAACTCTTAAAAAACTCAATATTATAGATTATGTTATAGGATCACAATCACATTTTCATTATTTAATAACTTTAATTATAAATCTTAGGATGAAAGTAACATCAAATTAAAAATGGCTGTAGTACAGCTAGCCAAGGGAAAATGACAACTTTTTTTCCCTACCTGCAAAGCAGCCTTCAGTTATGCATCTGTCCATACGTCCATCCCATGAGGTTAAGGTTCAGATTGAAGGTACTTTATCATGAAGGAGTTATGATATCATAATCATTGATGCTGTGATTTTGGAATCACAGGTCATCTTCTTATTATTTCAGTGTTGTAATGTGCAGGTAAAGGTTTAGGTTGAAGGCAGTTTATCGTGAAAGAGTTTTGATATCATAACGAAACTTTGTATATTCTGGTAGTACATGTTATGAACTGCAACATTTTGATGCAGAACTATGCATTGACACTGAGGTCTTTGGCGATCAACTTTTATTTTCTTTATAGAATTTAAATGTTAAAATGCAGATTACGGTTCAAGTTGAAGATAGTTCTAAATGAAGGAGATTTGACATCATCTTGAAACTTTTACATTGATAGATTAGGATGTGAAATTCAGTAATTTGATTGATTAATGTGACCCTGAAGTTATGGGTCATTGACTTTGATTTACTTTATAAAATTTCAAAATGAATGACTGCTACAAGACATTAAGCGCAACTTAATGATTAAGTCATTATTAATATTTAATTTTCTCTTTTTTGCCCTTGCAAATAGGAAGTTCAAAGTAAAAAATGTTCCAGCATTATTATCATTTCATTAATACTAAGACCATTTGTGGACTACAGTGCATATTGAATAATTTATAAATTTTGTAAGTGGCTAGCTCTAATGAAAGACATTAA
The DNA here is from genome assembly GCA_034783895.1 of Geukensia demissa. Taxonomy (NCBI): domain Eukaryota; kingdom Metazoa; phylum Mollusca; class Bivalvia; order Mytilida; family Mytilidae; genus Geukensia; species Geukensia demissa. The sequence continues at coordinate 1,080 of JARWCS010376197.1, forward strand.
TGTTCGTTAGTAATAAAATCTGCATTTTGATTTATAATCAAGAACAAAGGGGTTGTGTATCTAATTTACAAGTATACATAGATAAATAAGAATTTTTTATACCCCCAAAATGAACTACGGGTGTATATAGATTTCACTCTATTTGCACTTCTTTCTGTCTGTCTACCTGTTTGAAAGATGTTGTCCACAACTCCTACATGCATTGCAGGACTCGCATGAAATGTAATGGTGTGTTTGATGGCAGAACAGAGATGTGCATATAGTCAGAAATTTCCATTTTGAGAAGAAGTTTAAAAGATACCCCAGAATACCTGTTTAGACTTTGCTCAGTCTGTCTGTCTGGCCAAATGTAATTGTCCACAACTCCTCTTTCATGCCTTGAAGGACTTTCATGCAATGTAATGGTGTGCTTGATAACTATATGGAGATTTGCACATCTTTAGGAATTTTCAGTATAGATTGAACTGTGAAAAATGCCCAATAAGACTTAAATAGCGAAGAATTTGACTCCCTTTAAGGACAGTTCTAGGGATAATAGACATTTCTTTTCATGCAATAAAGTTATGAATTGTTTGAAATTCTTTATATTGACTTTAAATTAAACACATTCAATTTTCTAAGCAATTAGTTGAATATTTCAGGTAAAATACCAATTATAGGAGTGGGAGGTATAAGTAATGGTGAGGATGCTTATAATAAAATTAAAGCTGGTGCTTCTTTAGTTCAGTTATATACAGCCATGATATACCAGGGACCTCCTGTTGTAGGCAGAATCAACAGAGAACTCACACAATTATTATTGTAAGTTTACATTCAAATACAGGAGATAAACAGCCGTGAATACCATTGACCTCTCATTTTAGGAATATTTACTACAATTATTATTGCAAGTTTATATTTAGATATTAAAATAGACTTCAGGAAGCCATGATATACCATTACCTCTGATAATAGACAAAATATCAGGAATCTCTCATATTTAGTATTTTAAGTTTATATTTGCCAATCTATACAAAACGGACAATCTTTTGTTGTTTTGATACAGGATAGTGTAAATTCCATACATCCATGTTAAATATAACATATCAACATATATTGATATGTATAGACAGAAATTTCCAATTACTGTCTGTAAACCTTACTCTGTAGAATGTTTTTTTTAAATTTTAAACCTTTATCTTAGGAATATTTTCCTATTTTTTTGTCAAGAAGTAGAACCCAGTGAGTCATCCAGTAAAATATAAAAATAAAGGTACTGCCCTCGCCAGATATTTTACAAGCATGTAAAAATTGTTAAAGTGGGGAATTTCCCATTGTAATTTTTTCGTCTTATAAATTACTTTCTTTTCAAAATGGAATGATATCAACCATTCACCTGTATAAATTGTTGCATTGAGATGAGAAAGAAATTTTGCAGACAAATTTTAAGTTATACGTTACTCTATGGTCATTCTACGGGGCTTTTTGTAAAACCCAACCAAGAGAGTTATCTCCCTTTTACACTGTAAAACCCATAGAGACTTTTCTCTTGCCTCATGTTAATTTACCTTTGAAAAGAAGATAAAAGCATCCCATAAAGTGAGGTTTACAGACAGTAATTGGAAATCATACTTTACTGCATGACAACAGGCAGGAAAAATCTTGAGGAGTAAATAAATATTCTAAACATTCCAGAAGAACTGATAACTTATCAAAGAGAGATAACTCAACTCATATATTATGATGAAATTAACAACAATACTTTCTTTACTCACTCTGCTTCTACTTAATCTTAATAGAAGTTCTATATTTGATTACCTCTTTTGATAATTATGTCATGCTATAAGCTTGCTTTCAGTAAACTACGAGCGTTTACTGGGAAGTACCTCTATTTTACTTGATTTTGATAGTATTTTTCTGAGTGAATTGTGTACTTTCTAGTATAATTTTTACAGTTTGTCTTAAGCTTTTTAGCTGTTTTTTTTACCTTTGACCATGAGGATTTGAATCCAACAAAACTTGTTTAACCAGGTCACATGTTGCATGTACCTGTCTCAGGACTCCTGTCTATTGCATTGTCTTCTTACCTCTTTTGATGATTCCGTCCTTAGGTGGTCGGTGGCATAGAGTGTTACTTTTGTAGGTACTTATTTCTTGAAAATGGTTTCCAATCAAACACTTTTGAGAATATTGGTGGAATAGGTTGAAATTTGGATATAATGTCGAGAAAAAAAATACTGACCAAGTTCGAATTTGGCATGTTTCACTGATATGTCCCTTAAATAGTTGTATTAAATGAAATTTGAGGTTTCTGATCAACAACTTTTGACAACATCATTGAAATGCTTTCAATTTCATATACAAGTACTATGTAATAATCTATTTTTCATCTGATTTTGATTGGATTTTTTAAGTGATTTTTCTCAGAGCTTTGGGGATATGTCAATGAGTATTTTCTATCTCTTACCATTTTCATGATCAAAGATGTCAAATTGGGCAAAATTTCAGTTAAGCATGATTTGGGATTGTTTTTAATTTTTCATCTGATTTTGACTGGGGGTTTTCCAAATCATTCCTTTTGAAAAATGCAACAAAAGTGACACCAGGTTTGAGAATAACAGGTGTCTAAATGATTATTGATCCAGTCATAATACTGTGTCCAGCAAAATACTGCATCCAAACGTACCAAAAGGTCTATTTGTTCACCATATCATGATGTGCCTGCCAAATACCTCAGTTCAAATTTGTCTTGCCATTTTACCTTGAGTTAATAACTTGACCAAATCATATATTTTTAGAATGTACATGTAAGCTGTTTGTTGTCTATGAAAATCACATGACATTTAAAGACTTGTAGTGAAATGCCTTTATTCAAGAGGAACTTTCTATCTAAAAATAGCATTTTCAGTTTGTGATGTCATAAATGTACATGTATATCCAATTCCTTAAATATTAACAATTTTGGTGGATTTTTAAGTATCCCTGAAATGTTTGGCTGAACTTTCAAGGCCAAAAACCTAGTGAAATTGGACAATTTTCCTCCAATTTGTTAGAATTTGCATTAATACAGCTAAATTGAGCAACTAAAAAGAACTTATCTCCTATTTTTATATTGTTGGAATTTTTTTATCAAACAATGATTGAATAACTAAATATGATAGTGTTCTTTGTAAAAAGGGCACAAAATCTTGACTTTTGTATTGTTCATTTAAGTCAGAAATGAACCTTGCAGTTAATACTCTGTATACAGTTTTTAAAAAAAACTTTTTATCCAGTGTTGAATCACAGGAATAATCAGGTCATTGGGTTGTCTACTACTAAAATTATATTTATTAGCATAAAAAAACTAAAAACATCTGTTAAATGTGAATTGCTGCCAAAGATTGCCTCAAGATAACTACAAGGACCTGATTGTCCTAGCTAACCTCAAAAATTAACTTTTTTTCGGTAAATCATTCATTTTGGTATAACCTAGGAAAATCTATTGAAAGTTTTCTTTCTTATCAGATAAAATATTGGCGAAGACTGATATCATGAATTCACCATGTCTTGATTTGGTCAAATATGAATTTTCTTATAAACTGTCTTGTAAATTTATAGCTTTTTCTTTTATTTTATAACCAAATTATAGATTCTAAATGTCATCTATAATCCAAATTATACCAGCCAATATAGATCAGTGGGAAGTTATTAACTCCAATATCATATATATTTTTCAGGGACATTATTTTAAATATTAATCATGACATAATTGAAATTTTCAGATCTGATGGTTATACAAATATATCAGAAGCAGTTGGTGCAACCCACAGATTAAAGTCGTGACAAAGATGCAACTTAGGATTTTCTAATTGCTTTACCTCAACATAGCATCACACGTTAACAACCAACTAACTTGATAATACCATTCATGGCATATTTTAATGGGATATATATTGTCCGTTCTTGGACAGAGTTCCCTGCTCTGCCATGACAACACATTAGTGAACTTGTAAATCTTCACATTTAACTGAAGACTATCTTTGAAAATGTTACATGTAGATAACTTCTTAGCAACACTGTTATAACTTCAGAAAGCATAGAACAGTTTTAACAGATCATGTTGACATTCTGAATCTAGATCATGTATATTTGAATTTCATGTTTATTATTATAAAATCTGTCTGAAATTAAACTTTTTGATACAATTATTGATAAAGCATTGAGTGTGTTTACAATGTCTGGCCTATCATGTGTCAGTTTAATTTTTTCCATGAAAGAGCTTTTGAATTGCAGCTTGGCTTTATACTTGATGAATTATTTGATCTTTTTTGTTTGTAAAAACAAACATTGATTACTGTTATTACAAAAATATCAGTTTGATTCCAAAATGTAATGTGATCTTACAGTATGTTGATGATAGATTATTCAATGTTCTGTGCACTGATACAAAAACTAAAAATAAGTATAAATATGTTGTACTTCAGAACAATCTTAAATATTCATTCAGGCATGAAATATTATGACATATGTTGATGTATTGAAGTTAGGTGCACTTGTAAATGTTTTGACAGATGGTACATATATTGATTAAAAATCCAATAATGTTTTTATTTCAGAATATGTTGCATTGTTTTACATTTATTTATCTGTTTAATTGTTGTGGCATGAAAGAAAATTGGAAATATTTGCATAAATAAGTCAACTTATTTTTAACTTCTATGATTTGTTGGATGTGTCTGACATTGATGACCTTTAAATAACAGAAAATCAGAAGATATTGTGTAGTTGTTATGTTTACAATATTATTCATGAACTGAATTTGTATCCTCGAGTTTAATTTTCTTAGTATTTACATGGAGGGTTGATTTTTGGTGTCATAAATTTCCGACATAGCAGCCATTAGATATTCTCCATGATAGTACTTATTCCTAAGTTTGCTTCATTGGAAGTCTTATAAATATATCAAGGAATTGTCATACTTTAGATTCAATTATTTTCAAGTACTAGACAACAAAAGTCACAGGCAGTGAGACGTAGGTTTAACTTTCAAGCTGCAGCCATGGAAGTGGCAGAGGAGGTGTTCAATTTTGTTGCCAGTTTTATTTCTCTTAAACATCCAGGAGGGACTCCCCATCAAGTCATATGCCATTTACTTTGACCCCTTCGTCATGGTTCAATGACTATGTAAACATTTAGGATATACAGAACTTCAATTTCATCACTTTGGCAAATGGCTAAGCAAAATGGAGAAAAGATCATGCACAGCCTTGTTGATCTTTTATCTTGTTTTCAATCTTACAGTTGGCTTAGCATTAATTTAAAAATCAATGCCTGTGGGAGGGGGGTGTTAAAACATGAAACTTCAACCTGTGTCCAGTTTGAATTGTGACATTATAATAATGATTTGGGTGTTTTATGGCAATTTTACTGTACAACAGTTATGTGCCATTACAACTTTTCCATGAGCGAACACTGCACCCTGTTGACCATTCAGTTGCTTATAAAACACTGTCACCAGCACTTTGGGTTCCTTCTTTTATTTCTGTTTCAATTAGTACAGAAATACCTCATTGAACTTGTTTCTTACAGCTTGTGATCACTGTAACAGACATAATATTTTATCGGAATTCCACTTTTCAAAACCCGGAATTTTTTATTATTGCATCCTTTATTACACATAGAATTCAGCTTCCAGTAACCCATTTCCGCTTTATTTCTATGTTGGCAAAATCAGTTATGCTGTGACGACAACAACAATAATCTGGCTATGTGTTGCATACAACTTGAGATATAGATATTCATGTTTGTTGAATTTCTATGAATATAACCTGCTGAACATTCATGCAAATAAATTTTAATGATTTTTGTGGTGTGAATTTGTTTTAACTAGAATCGATAGAGCTTGGAGAATCAAACAAAATAATAATCTTCTCCACCAAACCCATACGTGTTAACCTATTGAATGCTCAAGGAGGGAGATCTCCCTCTTTTCAGCTTTTATAAGAGATTTTGTGTGGTGACCTTTTTTTGCAGAAAAAAAAAGATAATTTTGGTAGAAATCCAGGTATACAGATAAGACTAAGACATAAAATCTATGATATCTTGTCATTCTACTAATGATTTCTAATCAAAATTTGAGCAATAAGTACAACAAATTAATTATTTGTTAATTGCATCTCAATGAATATTGTATTGCATAAACATTGCATTTACATTAATTTAAAAAGCCATTTAAAACATAATTTGTTCAATATTTCTGCAAAGGGGGAGATATTTGAGAAAGCAGGAGACTGGTGTCTCCCATGTGGGAGACTCTCAGAGTGAGAGATTGACCCAAAAAGTCCCAAAAAGAGGGAGTCTCCCTCCTAAAGTGGGACGGTTAACAGGTAAGCCAAATCCCCTCGATGGTTGCATTGTTCATATTGAAGGTTTTACCAATTGGAAATACATACTCCGTGTAGAGTCCCCAACTAGAGAATTGCAAATGTATGAGAATACAGTCTGGGCAGATTGAGACTAGATCATATGAAATTTTAAAAGAGAAAATCAAGAAAATAAAAGCAGTAAATGATGAACTATAAAATTCTAACAGAAATCCACCCAATCCTACTTGAGAGTACCAGAATTACAATAAATATACTGATCAAAACTTCATGCAAAAAGAGGTACCGTCTAATGAATGCTGGCAGTTGCTGAAAGCAAGCTCAGGGTGATATTCCTGATGATAAGACATCATGTCGCTCAATAGGAGATGTTTTAATACCAGTAACGTAAAGAAAGAAGAGATGGAAGCAAGTGTCCAATAATAAGTGTATTAATATCTGTATTAGCAAAAAACAGAATTGAACTGTAAAATTGTGAGGAATTTTATAATTTAATTAGCAAGTCTAAAAATTTGATATGCTTTCTCTTGACAAATTAATAACAAATTAATGAATTTTCTTAGCATCTTCTGGGATTTGGAATTCTTCAGGTATATCAACAACTTCAATTTGTTCAAAGTCCTCATCAGATTCAGAATTACTAGAATCATGAACGTCCAATGCAGTTGATAGTTTTTGTAATTCCATATGTGATATTTTTCCCGATTTAATTTTTCCAGTAACAGAACCTATTATATTAGGATGTGGTTTATGTGTATTTATAGAGTCTTCAGTTGTTTGAAAAATGTCTATATAGTTCTTCACATATGAAGGACATCCTCTTGGATCATGAACAACGCCATCTGGTGGCTTATTCCAAAATTCCTTCTGCGTAACAGGCAATGGATGACCCTTGTTAAGCATCATCTCTTCTAACAGCCAGAGAGCTAGCTCAGGAGGAAAAAGGTCATGGAACTCCTGTTTGACCTTGGACTTTGACTTTATAAGTTTGACTTTCGAGGATGTATTAGGATGAATGAACTTTTTCATTGCTTTCCAGATTCCATGAAAAACAGGATTGTGGTTAACACATATAACAAGTCCAAGGTGTTCTGGGTAATGGTTTGACATTATTTGTGAAACTCCATAACCTAGTTTGGGATTACAAGCATGGATTGTCATACCTAAAAATAAAATATACATATCATTTGTTGCATTATTAATATAAGTTTTAAAATTCATAGAGTTTATTTTCTAATACTAGCAAGGTTTTGAGGTGAAGTCTGAACATTTATAAACAACTAAATTATTTTTATCTTATTGCTTTGTTGTAAAGTTGAAAGTAAATGTTCTTAATGGCTTTTATCTCCAACTTTTGTTAAAAGTATGGACTAAACTACATGTGACCTACTTGCAGTCCATAAAATCAGGATGCATAATCATAATGGAAAACAGACTTTAAGCACTATGTATGAGAGGCTATCTGTAAGACCACTTGCAGGTTAGAGGTATATGTACTTGAACTGTTCAGTATTAAAATTGTCAAATAAACCTCTATTATGAAAATAAACAACAGCATTGTGTGCATCTATAAAAATGAAAAAATAAAGTGTAGAGTTCAAAGAGCCCACACCTCCAACAATGAGAAAAACAGTAAATTAACAAATCTAGAGGTCTCCAAGGGTGGAATACCACTCCTTGTGGCCCTAAATGAAATGTGTATACCTAGAAATATAAAAAATGCTCATGTAATAAAACATTTAATTCAAAGAGAAACCTATGACCATAATTTCTGACCTAGAACAGGCACATGAGACATGTGGTGGGGTTAAACTGGTTTAGTTGGATTTCGCCCTCCACAACCAGTGGTCAATGGAAAAATTCAAAGAAAACAAAAGCAGTAAAAGATGAACTTGAATCAAGCAGAAAGTCACCCAATTCTTCTAGAGAGTATCTGAATTACAATAGATACATTAAACAAAAATACATGCAGAAAGAAGATATCTCTCTAATGACTGCTCACAGTTACTGGAAGCAAGTTCATGATGATATTCCTGATGAAGAGACACCAAGCCTCTTAACATGAAATGGATAAAACACAGTTTGTCCAACCATTTAATACTCTATTGTCAATGAATGTGATGAATGAAAAGATTGATGCAATGCCAAAGGAGTAGTTATGGTAAACCCCATATTTGGCCCAAATTTTAGATTTATTGACACAACAATGAAAGTTGTGAAAATGTTGTTGAGTAACCATCTTTTAATAATTCATAACTTAAACTTACATAATTTTCATGATTTAAAAAAAAAAAAACAACATGGTACATTTGACTATATTACCAAGAATTTAACATTTGGGTAAAAAAAACCAAATTTTTTTTTTTTTTTTTCAAAATAAATATGAGAGCACAAAAACATCATGGAGATATTTAAACTGAACATTTGTACATGATAGAACTTTAATTATGCAATATCACATGATATGAAATATTTTTATTTTTCATCAGAATTTGAGCAACAAAAGTAAGGCCAGTTTTGATATTAATAGGAGTCAAAATGATTACTGATCCAGTCATATTATTATGTCCAGCATTTATTTATATTTGTGTAAGGAAGTTAAGTGTACTGATATCTATACAAACAAAAACCAGTTGTATCAAAATTCTACATT
>JARWCS010376208.1:0-10075 GCA_034783895.1 Geukensia demissa
CTTGTGCATATGAGATTTTTGTGTCATGAATATTTACTCCATATCCCCTTTTTTCTAATATATCCAAGCTCTGTGTTTCCCTAGCAATCCTGAATTCTCTGTCTTATTGATCCAGTCCTTTGCCTGATTCTGAATGTTTTCAATGCTTCTCTTGTCAGTGACGATTTCATAAAAACATTTCCCCAGACATTTGATTGGTTTATCAACAATGCATAATATATCTTCACCCTGGACTTTGCGATGGAATTGTTTCGTTACCCGTTCTATTCTAATGATCATAGATCTTGTCGTCCAGGTCGTGAACATCATTCTTAGTAGCCCATGACAACCTCATCAAGTGCTGATAGAACCCATCTAGCGTGTACATGTGACATGGCTGTTTTGGTAAATTTATATGGATTCTCTATAAACTGAGAAAGTTTCTTTTATCTTTCTTTTCTTTTTTTCCTTATTCTTTCAGCATTTCTTAATCGTCTCAACTTCTTCCTGATGTCCTCTTTGAGCTGCTGAAGGCCAATTTCCTCTACAATAAAAGGAATTTGAAATACCAAATGGGCAGACAGAAATCGTTAAGTAAGAAGGCAGACAAGATCATGGCCAACAAAATGAAACTTAAGACAAACATAGAACGCACAACACTACACTGTAAAATAAAGCTGGATGAACACGAACCCTACAAAAACCAGAGTGATTTCAGGTGCTCTGGAAGGGTAAGCAACTCCTGCTCCATAATTGGCACCTGCCGTGCACATGTGAAGATTTTAAGATGGCCATTAAATTTTACAATTTTAATAGATATGAATAAAAGTTTAAAAATAACTATAATAGGAAAATACCCCAAAAATCATCATTTTCCAAATAAGTGCAGACATTACTGTGATACTTAAAAAAAATTCGGAACATACAAAAGTTATCGGTAAATTTTTTATTAAATATAACAAATTATATACAAATTTCTGTTGTACTAATTTTAAAATCAAGTGATTTCAAATGAGATACTTTGCTCAATGAAATAAACTTTCAACACTTGAATGGAAAGACATGTAAAATGTGTCATGATACATCATGTACAGCATTCAACCTCTCAATGATTGTTTACATATAGCTGTCGTCATTTTAACTACAAACTTTTGTCTTTCAGGATGTTATTTGATTGGTTTAAAGATTTAGCCTTAGTTTGAATGCGGATGGTATATATATATAGTAAAGACAAACATTGTTAAGTGCGAGATCACGTGATTTTCCTGTTGCTCCAGATGGACACGATCAATTCTTATTAAGATTTAAAATGGTATTAAAACAGTTAGAATGAAGAACATTATATTTTTCTTGTTGAATTTCTTGGTAGCCAATTCAAGCATTAAATTTGTTAAAAAGACAGATTTTGGATTTTTCGCTTTGGAAGGTATTAATATAACAGTTTATAGTGCTATTCACTGCGCAGCGTTCTGCTTCGGATCTAAATTGTATTTTTACCATGCAACCCGAAAACTTTGTCATATTGGGACAAATGTCGTCGTCAATCCAACAAACCAACGCAGTCTTGGATGGAGTTACTATGGTATGCTAATTTTTAAATTTTTATTTGCTTAAATACGTATACTTGCTAGTTTAATGTTGATAAAGTTACACTATACCAAAATTGTTAATGTTAACATGTTTTTCATTAATAATATGTTTTGGGGGGACAAAAAAAATGGTCTCATATATATGTGGAAAGGGGGTGCACGGTAGGATATCCTAGCCCACGAACTATTATATCATATTCATTAAATCTTTAATAAGTTTGTGGTATGAATTAAAATGTTGCACATTTTCAAAGCATGTTTGTTGTATTAATTCCTGCAAAACATACAAGAAAGACGTAATATGAATTTAAAAAGTCAATTTTAATGTTAACTGTTTTATTTATCAGTTTCAGTTATGCACTATTTATTTACTCGCTTCCTTAGTCTGTGTTTTGGTTTAAAAATAACGAAGTTGCGAGGTCGAAAAATAGCATATTTTCCCAAATATACATACCAAACTGTTTATATTTTGAAAACGCTTCTTATCCATGAAGCATGCATTTAATTTTTATTTCATTCCTTGAAAAATAATTATTATCATAAAAATGTGATGATTATATTCGTTTTCTCAATGGTTTTGCAGATGAACTTTTATAAAGGACAAGGGTCAATAGGCCGCGTTTTTGGCCCAAGGATTTGGCTTCAAAATTAGAAATATCTACTATCTATTATTCGACATCGTTTCCATTGAAAATGCCTAATAATAGAAAATTAAACAGTGTTATTAGTTTAACTGGTTGTACAACAGTCAAATGGTACATAGAAATTTATTTTATTGCGAAAAAACTCCAAAATTACTTGATTTGAGTCGAAATTTTATATAATTTTTCGATTTTGATATAAAATCAAAAAACACCACAACCAAAAACACAACACAAAAAACATCACAACCAAACTTTGCACAATTAAAGGTATATGAAGTACAAATGTTAAGTTAAAATATCTTTGTGCTATTTTCGTGCTTACTTATCTATTTCGAACAAAACACCTCCAAAAAGTAGGAATTATATAGAAAATGTTACATTCTTCTTGAAAAGGTCAAATGTGCCCTGTTGTTTTGTCAAAATCATGAAAATGATATGAGTTTTAGTTGTAAAATTTTAAAAGACGGTTATATCTACTCCTTTATTTGTAAATCATCTAAATGAGAAATAAGTTGCTGTCTTTCTGGCATCTATTTCATATCTTAATTAGATAATATTTAAACTTAATATCATCCATTTAAAGCGATTGAAAAATAAACACCTAATTATTTAATTATTCTGGGCACCGGAGTGCCCTCCGGAGCTGGACCCGCATAGCTGACCCAGTGCGAAGTCAAGGTGACGGATAGTGGAGCCCTCTCGTTGGGTGCTGCCAGGTCATAATAAGGAAAGCCTGATCGTGGACCATAGTGGGTGACGTGCGTGGAGAATGTCACGCTTCAAGCGTTTAAAGATCCCTTCAGTCGATTTCGAAAAAGTGGAGGCTAATGCCGCTTCAAAAGGCTAAATTTGACGTACCTATCTATCCCTCCCATTTTCCAGTGGCCGTCAAAAGTTGTTGCCCTGATGTGTCCAACTCTTCTCTCCTTTTGTTAATTTTGATAATTTTTGTACGCGTTCTCGTCCTGAATATCCATGAACTATATACCACTGGACGTTAAACAACCAGCAATCAATCAACCTACATTAAAGTAGAATTTCAAGACCAAGATATATATATATAAGAAAGGGGTACAGCGACGAAGGGCCAAAATTGGTCTACTTCAATAAATAATTGAAAATATCATAAATCGTTGCATCACATCTCTTTGTTGATGAAACAAGGAAAAATAACACTTGATGATCATCTGTCTCATTTTAAGGTTAAAACTTCTTTAAGATCACTGATTTCAGTAAAAAATTATGTATCTGTTTTTTATTTATTTTTTTTATTTCTTGCAAAATGAAAACTGTCAAGCAGTTTATGTAGTCAACAGTACATTTTACCAACTAAGATGCTTTAATAACTTGTTTTGGTTATAAATGCCCCAAAACAATACAAAATTGCTGATTCCTAGAAATTCGTTTTCATTTTCTTTGATTTGTTTGCAAAATATTTGATTTAATTCAAACAATTTATAATATTAAATTTTACAATGTTATTTATTACCAACAAAGTTGTTGTTATATCTTATTTGTTGGGGTAAAAAATGCCTAAAACAATAACAATTCACGGATTTTTGGAAATTCGTTTAATTTTTATATTTATGCAACATTGTATTTTTAAAACCACTGGGTCGATGCCTCCCCTGGTGGATCATATCCCCGGTGAATATTCACCAGACAGTTATTAGACTTGACTATTCATGAAATTAAACATGCTTGACAGAAATTTGCTGCATTTGATGAAATTTTAAAGCACTGAAAATACGGAACGGCCTCGAAAAGTATAGCACTAAGTAGTTGTCCCTGCCGTCGGATTAGGCTTCCCATTTCGATTTGTTAGGATTTGAGTGCTTCTTTTGCTATGTTTGGATCTCGGACATCCTACGTTTTGGTTCTAATGCTACTTATGAGAGGTTACTCCTTGAAATGTACATCATCAACAGAACTATGGGCATATTGTTACATTATTATGTTATACCGGAGACTTGCATTTTTAATACTTGATTACATCAAATATTTAACATACTTTAAAGGTAATTTTGTATTTTGAAAGCACTGGGTCAATGTCTCTGCTGGAGGATCATGTCCCCGAGGGTATTCCCAAGCCCAGTTGCTACTGATGAGAGGTCACTCCTTGAAATGTACATATAGCATACCAAAATTCTTCATATTTATTCAACATTGGTCATTTTGTATTTTGAAACGACTGGGTCGATGCCTCTGCTGGTGGATCATGTCCCCGAGGGTATTTACCAGCTAAGTTGACGGACTTGCCTGAAACGAAATTAATCAAACAATATTTGAGAAACGTTTGCTGCATTTGTTAAAATTCTAAAGCTATAAATATAGGAAAGGCTTCGAAAAGTCTTGCACTTAGTAGTTGTCCCTGCCTCGGATTTTGGCTTCCCATTTCGATTTGTTTGGATTTGAGTGCTCCTTTTGCTATGCATGGATTTCGGACTTCCTATGTTTTGGTTCTAATGCTACTGATAAGATGATACTCCTTGAAATGTACATATAGCATACCAAAATTCTCCATATTTATTCAACATTGGTAATTATCAAAAGTGAAAAGATAAGAATTTTTGTATGCTAGCTGCCTCTCATCAGTAGCATCAGAACCAGAACAAACTTAGTTCAAGATTTGAACATAGCAAAAGAAGCACTCAAATCCAAACAAATCGAAATGGGAAGCCAAATCCGACGGCAGGAGACGACCACTTATTGCAATACCTTTTGAGGCCTTTCCATATTTTGAGTGCTTTAGAATTTTAACAAATGCAGCAAATTCCTGTGAAACACTGACAACTTGGCTGGTGAATACTCTCGGGGATTCTTGGTCCACCAGCCTAGACATCGACCAAGTGGTTTCAAAAAACAAAATTGTGGTCATGGACTATTGTGCAAATGTATGGGTATTTAGAATATTTGATGCGATATAAACTACATGTACGAAATATAGGGATGCGTCTCAAATATGACAATGACAGATTAACAAAGATTTTTTTGTGGTCATATCGCACTAATAGAAGGAGGTACCTAACAAAATTGATATGATTCGTTGTTATGTTAACATGACAGATTATGATTTGAAAATAGCAAAATTGAAGCTCATAGAATTCTGCGAAACTGAATGAAAAGACAATGTAAAGCGTAGCAGAGCTGTATGTGAAAATGAACTGCCAAATATTTCCACATTTTGGTATTTTACCATTACGCATTAAAAATAGTTGTTACAGAATCAAAGAACCACATGAAATACTTTCTACTTTGTGTAACGAGGGACCACCTGAAGATCAATAACGTTGTTGAATAGATTGCAGTGTATATAGTATACATCGAAATCAGTTTTTTGCCCCAAACCTAAAAATGATAATTCTGATGATTTTTCAAGATCCTTTCGTTGATCTGGTTTTCAAATTACAAATACGGTCAACTAAAGACATACATTTATTTTTCACCATAACTGCTTTATCAGTGAGAGATTTTCTATTTTTTATTGCAGCCATATTTATTGGACAGTCTATATAAGTCAAATCACATTTCACTAATAGCAATAAAAATAAGGAATAAGTATTCTGAAAAAACACTGAAAATTGTCATACTTTTATTAAGAATATAAAAACAGTCATAATACTAAAAAATAACAACGTAAATATCACGTGATTTATTCGACCATGTGCTAATACAGCTCTGTCAGGTACACACCGAATTAGCATATGGACGGTAAAGTCGTATACATCATGTGCACGTCATTCGAATTATGAAATTAAAGTATAAGAACTTAGTGTGTCACATTGGCCCCGTATAAATTCTCAGTCTGTCTCGACTTGGAATCTATATAGCGAAAAGCCAATACGTAAATATACAGTTAAAAATACTGCGTGTTTGACATCTGACATTTATGGAATCCTTATATGGTTATTCTTTTGTTATGAAACACTTGTCAGCTAGTGTATGTATACATCACATATTTGTATTTCTCATAATTAGCCACTAATAAACCAGTGCAGATGTCCTTAACAACAGTAAGAAGTCTGCTTCTCAACTGTCGCCTGTTAAATGGACTCAAGCCTATCATAATTTGATGTAGTGTTAGTCACCAGTTTGGGTTGTGGTGCAAAAAAGATATTTTGGTTGAGACCATGGATTTTCCTTATTGAATGAATAACCTGTCATCTTTCTACTTCTATTTAAATTTGACATTAGACGATTTTATAATATGTCAATGAATAACATTTTTAAAAAATACCCTGTATCTTAGTAATTTCAATGATATATATTTTACCATGGGGGAAATGTTGATTGTTTTCCGTTCCATTAATTCGTTGATACAGCTAGTACATATGTCCATCTCAACGTTTTTTGTTTTGTAGTAGTGCAGCCTTAGTACATTGAACTCGTTAGCTTTATTTTTTCATTATTTAAAGGAACAGAAAGGTACCTTAATTTCTGAGAGAAAAGGGTCATGATTTGAAACTCCATCGCAATTTGTGAAACGATAAATCATTAACGCAAAAGATCTACAAAAGCGTTTAGGGAACGTAGTAAAAACAGGATAACATAAAATTGGTGTTCAGGTTATGGTATTAACCATTAATACAGAATCATCATAGGATTTATAATCGATAATATTATTAATGTCTTGAGCAGATACTGTATAATAATAAAATATCAAATAGATTGATAAGGTATTAAACTGTTTAATAATTTATGGAACGTTATTAACCATCTTCACTTTAAGACATAGTTTCAAATCTGTCTTGTGTGTTTAAAGTGCACGATCTGAAGGAATAAGGGCGGATAATCTGACCTATAATATGATATTTTATTTTAATATATAGACTTTACCACATATTTCGTTAGGCACTATATGTTTATTGCATTTTACATTTTTTAAAATGGACCTCGAAATTATTTGAATTATCATGAGCATTGAAAAGCCATGAATTATTTCTTTATTTTCTTAATGCAAGATATATTTTTTTAAAGTGACCAGATATCGTGAAAATACATATTTAACAACAAAGTGTAAGGCAACGCTACGGACAAATATTCTATCAGGAACTGTTTGAACAGCATTATCATGATCAATGAAAAATTTCGAAGAGATAGGGTCAAACGAAATGTGAGTAGGGATATTTCTGGAAGGCCTTCAAAGGTTCCCGAGGGTATTCATCAGCTCAGTTGTCAGATTTGTTAAGCTCTAAATTTGGCCCAAATTTTAGATTTTGTGACACAATAATAAGTTATTGTGAAAAAGCTGTTTAATAACACTGCCTTAAATAATTCATTACTTTTATTCTGATAAACTTTCGTCATATCGACAAAACTACAATTTCAACATGAATAGAACATTTTCTTTAAAAATACAAAATTTTGGAGGTGTTTTGTTCAAAATAAATACTATAACACCAAAACCAAACATTTGCATTTGATATACATGTATATATCTATGGAATTCTAATTTTTTCCGCAGCTGATGCTGTAGTTAAAAATTCTTTTTTTCTTGAAATAAAAAATTCCCTCGAAAGAGGGTAATGTTAATTTTTTCGACATTGTAAATTATGTTTATTTTGTGGGTGCAATCAACCAATGGTCTCGGGTATCAAGACATGATATAAATGTTTATTTTGGGGGTTTTTATGACAGATGAAAGGTAAAATGTTAAGAATATAGTTGAATTTTATTCTAGTTATAACACTGAAGCGTGATATTAATCAATGAAAACATGTCATTTTCAGACAGATTGTTTTCCATGTCAAAAATTTAACATTTAACATTCTAGTGAAGGGGTAATGGGAATTTTTTTTGTGTTGAGGAAAACTAAAATTTTAACTGCTGGATGAATTGCGGCAAAAAATTAGAATTCCATCGATATATTTATGACATACTACATAGCTGAACTTTGGATATATTTTAACTTAAGTTGTGGCAAATTTCTTTTAGTGTACTTTAGTTAAAGATAGGACCATATGGGAAAGTTGGGTTGAGATCTTCTTTTCAGCATTGAAGTTTTGCATATATAAATGTTCTTTGGGTGGTCCTTTTCCAAAAATATAATTCAAAGCTGTTAAGAAATTCCGCATAGCTGTCATGACGTCACTTTGTATTAATGGGGTTGATGCTATTGTTTGGTATTTCTATTGTGATATCTCCTTACATTTAAGGCGCACCTCCGATTGAATACGATAGCCCACTAGTGAGAAATCGGTTTGTCAATAAATGTCAAGTAGTACCGCATACGAGATGCATTGACGGAAAACATGAATTATACATGAAACAAAAATAAAACAAGTTCAGCCAAATATAAAGCCATCTATATTAAGCCGTTTATTCAATATTAGATAGAATCTCACATTCTTGGTGCTGTTTAAGACGTTAATCTCCGCGGTTCACCGTGTCATTATTTACTTACAGCTCCGTGTTCTGACTGTCAACTACCCGCGGTCCTTTGTGGCCCAAATCACATACCCTGTATACATATTATGTTACTCGTTGCACCGACGGATTAATAAGAATTATTTGCCCTCAACTTTTGACAGACGTTACATCAGATATTTTATCTATTCTGACTTTTTGTTACAAATAACGTTCATTATATTACGATATCAAGAATCAATGAACAATAAAAATTTCTTGTAGAGTGGTAAGTTCATGATCTTCGACGCTGCAACTCGATCTAAGGATGCATGAATATAAAAGAAAATCGTCTACACGTGCATATGTTTTCTAACCTACGGATTATCTTTATGATAGAAAACTTGTGCATTTTGGAGCCTCAGAGAACAACGACGTTATGCAGGAATAAGATGCCGTGTGAATAAAAAAACACCAGAACGAAGTGCAATATTCCCATAAAAATATTTTCCCTTAACATGAATTTATGTAAGGTATTTTACCCATCGGGAAAGAATGTTTTGTGGTTTAATTAAAAAAACAGATTTAGATGGTGATGTATTTGATTGTTCCAAAGAAATGTTTATTTTCAAAACTCTAACATTTAACTGTTAAGGGGGTAACCATTTAATTTTTATAGTGGAATGTAAGAAACACAGGAACGTACTTAACTTTATTATTTTAAGCATGTCGATTTTTCATTTGGAGAACCCCACACCAACTAGCCTCAATTCATACTACAATTGAACATGGTTTAACATTGGACCCACGGAAATGAATCTTCTGGTCTGGAAGTGCTTAGTCAGTTGGAACCAAGCTTAAATATGCTGAATAAACACTCACGAATCCCAGTTTATGGCCAAACTCCACAAAGATCATTTTAAATCTGTTTAATAGATATATTTAATAATACTTACTGCTAACTTGACGATTTCTTTGCCGTAAATAATCCGCACCTCTCCAAATACGCAACTACAATTCACCCTGAGAACTTATTTTATGCCTCGTTCACACGGACATATAATGCGAATTGAATGCGCATTCGAATGAGAATTGACGACGTCAAAGATGTTCACACATACGTCAAGGCATATTCAATGCGCATTGAAAACATTGAAACATATATTTTTACTAAACATTTGCTCGATGCGCATTCGATAATGCGAATCAATTTGCATTACCTGTGAACGCGGCATTAAATAAAGCTGATCAAGACAATTTAAATAATAAAAAATAGGAGATGTGACTGTCCATGAACGTTGGTTATTTGTATTTTGAAACCACTGGGTCGATGCCTCTGGATGTGGACCATAGGTTCCCGCGGGCATTCACAAGCCCACATTTAAGACTTGTCTGACATGAATGCTTAATAAGATTTGTTTGGATTTTAGTGCTTCTTTTGCTATGTTTGGATCTTGGACTTCCTTCGTTTTGATTCTAATGCTACTGATGAGAGGTTACTCCTTGAAATGTACATAT
>JARWCS010376219.1:0-10074 GCA_034783895.1 Geukensia demissa
TTGTCTTCCGATTTAACGATATCTGTCTGCCCCTTTGGTATCTTCGAATGCATTATACACTGATCCTGATACTTGGAAAAGGCACGAGAGTATCGAATCAACTGCGAAACATAAACCCCGGGAAAAAACGGGAAGCATGAATATTGCTACATAAATATGGGAAGTTCACAATATAGGAAAGTTGAAGTCATCCCGTTTGCCGTAAATCTTAGAAACAAGTTCTCCCTCTTGGTCAATTTCGAAGAATAAATCTATGTATGAATTTGTTGAGTCTGTGGTCTCCTTAATTTCTATTTCTCTGGGATAAGTTTGTTCGAGATGTTCACTGAATGTAGAATTATTCAATGACAAAACATCATCGATATAGCAAAAAGTAAAATTAAACGATCTGACCAATTTCTTTTGGTTATTTCCCTAAATGAATTCGAGTACAAAAACGGTCGGCTAGTAGGGGCGCAAAATTTATGCCCATTGGAATACGAACGGTCTGTTGAAATTTCTACAAAGTAAAACATCTTTTCCCTAAAACCAAATATTTAAATCTTGGTTTTCCACTTTGTTCAAACGTTTGAATAATTGCACAAAATTTTTAAAAATCTAATTTGAGGTCTTGAAGCAGATCTTTCGAATTTTTAATATCCATATTTGATTAACACCGCTTGTGGGGTCCGCTTAAAAGACCTTACTTGACTGTCGACAATATAGTTGTAAGTAGTTAAGAAAGAGGCTTGGAAGAGTACCTGAAAGAACCCGCTATATATCTTTCTTTAACTGGACACTTGTGAAGTTTTTGGTATCCACACATATACAATGTTTCTTTGATATATATCACGGTCATTTGGATATATGACTGAAGAGCCTGGGGGTAGTGGCATTCAATTGGAGGTGAACAACATTTCAGCATAGGTTCCCTGGGTATATACGATGCCTTGTATAAAGTTCCATTCATATAGACCGACTGCACAGTTCAAACAAAACTTAGAAATTAATTATATTACGAAAACGGAAAAAAACTGAAAAAATCTGGTATTTCCAAAATTCTGGTTATTCATAATCATACTTCAAACACACTTCGGTGGAAAGCAAAAAAAAGGTTTTCCGGGAGTTTTGGATGGGATAGGCTACATGTTTGCTGTACCTTTTTATAATAAAATTGAAAAAAATGGACATTTTTTTCAAAAATTTTAGATAAATCTTTCTAACAGTATCCTATTTGTATAATTTAGTGTATTTTTCCATGTCATTTGTTGTCCTCAAGCTGCGAAACGCAAATTGGCCAAAATAACATGGTTGGGAACAAACTACACAGTGAAACCTAAAAGCATGCAAATGAAATTCTTGTTAAAATTTGAAATATTAAAAGGTGTATAAATACGAACTAAACAAAGTTGTCGAGTATGGGTCCTTTGGTGGTGGCTGGTAAACCCATCTACTCCACGTAATTTATGTTAAGTTTTACTACCATAAAATGCTAAACAAATGTAAATTTATAAATTCCAAGGCTCTTCCTTTTTATGCAAATGTAACCCTTAACTTAAATTGTACTTCTGTTTATTTAGTTTATGTTGGTTCTGATGTTTGTGCTTATTAAATGTATTGTAACCTGATTTCCAACATTTTGACTTCGATGTTGACGAGTTGTAAATGAACGAAATGGTCATACAGTTAATCAAATTAATAATGATGTTTTGTAATTTATTTATTGGAACAGCTTTACAGTTTTATTAAAGCATAATTTTTTCAAATGCAATTGGTGTCTTTAAAGAAGTAGAAAGTAGCTTACACTCCCTGAACACCTGCGTTCAGCCTGGTTTTTTTATGTGATCCGTATTGCTCATAGATATTTGTTCATTTTTAGATTTTTGTGTATGATATGTGTCATATCCAGCTTGATCTTGTTTTCCAGATTGCCAAGACTTTCGTTTGCCGCTACGGTTATATTTCTTTTCTCTCTTATTCCAATTATTTATTTTTTTGCATTATCTATGTTTTAGATGTCATGCCAACAGAGAGATTACCTGATATCATTTCTGTATCGGAAGTTGAGCTTCGGATAGCCTCGTTTTCTACAACGGGAAATCTGAATATTACACAGAATCGTTTTGTAAAATGTGGTTTCAGAAAGGAAAGAAATGGCAATGTAGAGTGTTTTAAGTGCGGAATATCAGTGCTGGTTAATCTAGGTTTGTATTTATAAGCTTTAAAACGATCAAAATATTTGATGGAAAATTACAAAAGTAATTTAAGTTTAAGGTCAAACTAAGACCATTGCACAAAATGAAAAGTGGTAACCATTCTGCAGTCATGGCACACTTTGAAACAAATTCTAGAAGTCAAGGAATAAACACATTAAGATGAGTTGATAAAGAATCGCTACTCCAGTTTTTACCATTTCAAAGCAATACTTGTTTACCCATTGTACAGTTATACAATTTACTTTTTATTTTAAAAAAAATATCCTAAAAAAACCATCATTTTATTTTTTATTTTTCAAAGTCTTATAATTCATTCATGTCCTTCAAAACCTGGAACAATGCCACCCACTTTTGCAAAATATTGCGTATGTCTGTAAAATGGAAAACATTATTATCATTTTTGCTATTCAAAACGAAACAGATTTAGACCTATATGGAATTCACTACCTGTGCTGTGTAATAGAAGGGCTACTAGCAGTATTTAACAATTGAATGTCACTAATAGAATATTCACAAATGGTTATATTCTAATCTATGAAACTTTCAGGTTTACCATGGACAATTAGAACTATAATGAAGTTACACCACCTGGATTGTACGTTTGTTTGTAAGGAACCAAGAGGTACGTATGTTGTTTTAGAATAACAGTTGGCATTAATTCTTCAGAAGACCAACTTGTGCTTACTAAATTACTAACCAGAACCATAAAAAATCCTAGCAGCACAACTTAAGTCGCACCATTTTGTTCAGTAGGAATTCTGGTCCAAACAATTGATTATTGACGGACGTAACCTCTCCTTGCAGTTTTCATACAGTTCTATGCACAAATACCACTTGACCATTTGAAAAATATGTATGTTTAGTTCATACACTAAAAAACTCCTTTTGTAGATTTAAAAGATAGACGGCAATTAAGTCGCAATAATAATTTTTAGCAATCACATTGTATTTTAAGCTGCGCTCTTTTTTAATTCTCTACGGGGATTTTACTTTGTGAAATTAGCCATTTTTGCCTCCAGTGGCTCTTTTTATGTACACATATCAGTTCATTTAGCTCAAAAATTGCACTCCAAAAAAACTTGACATAGAGTATAGTTGAGCAGGAGTTGCTTACTCTTCTGGAGCACCTTAACTTGCCCTTGTTTTTGTAGGGTTCGTGTTACTTTAGCTTTCAGTGAGTATTGTTTGTACTATATTTGTCTGTCGTTTCTTTTCTGTCTGTCTTCTGATTTAACGATTTATGTCTGCCCCTTTTGGTATCTTCGGATTCTTTTACAGGTCAGGACAGTTTATCAATGAAGACGTTAGAAGATCTTCTAGAAATGGGATTCTCCCATTTAGTGATAAAATCATCTGCTGAGAAATATTTCTATGATTATGGTAACTAATATTTCAATTTTTCTTTATGAGAAACAAATCGAATGTTTTCACTTGTATCCTATCGTTTGTTGAATGATGTTGCGCCGGTAATATGGACTTGAAAATAGTGTTCATCTTGAAAACTTATATTCCTCTGTTATTTGATAAGGAACTTTTTTTTTTGGACTTTGACTTTGCTGTCAGAAACATCGAGTACTTTTTCGATGTCGATTCATCTGGCTGTCTCTTGATTTATTTGTTATTGTGCGTTCTATGTATCGTATTCAAAATTAAATCTTATGAAATAGGTTTTTAATGTTTGTTTTAATGTTGTTTTGTCAATCAACGACACAAGTTAGAGGTAGGGTTGAGTACTTACAAATATCTTTAACCCCGCCACATACTTATCATGTTTATGTGCCTGTCCCAAGCCATGAACCTGTAATCCAGTGGATTTCGTTAGTGTTTGTTTAAATGTTTGAACATCATCACTTTTTGGAACCTTCTACAGCTTGTCGTATGGTGTTGATGAACAATCAAACACATCTTATTTTTCTAAAGTAAGAAACTCACACTGTTTGTAAAAAAGGCAAGGTCTTTCCTAACCGGTCATTCTTTTCTGGGAACAAGTCTAATTTTCACTAGATGGGAACGAATTCCGGTTTTCTGGTTGTTGTTTGTGATTTGAACCAATTTTTTTTTACATCCATACGAATTTTGGTTACGATATCATGAATTTATTGCACATTGGTTGATATATTTAAATGTGTGGCCTAAGTAAATTCATCGTTGTGAGATTGTTTATTTACAATACAAGTCTAAGAGGTTTCCTTGTAGATATATAAGGTAGAACATTTTACACAGAATAATTTTCAACTCTCTAGATATCCCTTCAAAATAGTTTTTATCATTCAAAAATGATCATTCAAATTTTAGTATTTATTAAAAGGAAAAGGGACTTCTTTTTTCTTTCATACACTTTTATGAAATCAGTTTAACATAGAATAACGAATTACTTTTGGTATATTTTCTCGCCCTTGAAAAGCGGCTTATTCTTGCCTTTACACATCACACACCATGCATGAATTCAGGGGTAATTAGTTTCATTTTAGAATCAGTATTAAGCATAGAAGTAAAACAAAATTTGACAGAATAAACAAAAGTGTTTATTTAAAAGAATCAATCTTTCATCTTTCTTATTTTATTTTTCAGGATTTTTTCCAGAAAAGGTCGATTTGATTGATTACATATTGCAGATCTGAAGCAAGCAGCGCATATTTTTCAGTTAATCTGTCATGCAATAAATAAAGATGAAATTTGTGGTGGTTGACTAAAACAGTTTCATGCCGATATTTAAGTACTACAAATATGTTAAGCTTTATTAGAATTTGATTTTGTATTTTTGTTTTTGTTTTTTTTTTTTCAATATTCTAAAAACAGCAAGTCTATAACGCTACTGATGACGTCTGTCGACAAATTTGCTGTGGAAATGTGTTCAATTGATCGAATGTGTATGTCATAGCCGAGTAATGTTCAAAAACTAAAAATAACTCCACAATTGTATTTCGGATGAAATGAAATACTGCCACTGCCAAACAAGACACTTGCCTCACGTAGTTTTTACTTTAATTGTTTAATATTTTAGCTCCATTAGTTTTTTAGTAAGAAAGATTTTTGACAATAAATATAATATGCTATGAATAACACACACCTGAATTCACAAGCATTTCTTTGTTCCCGCTTCTAGCTGGACTTTGATATGTTTATGAGTACTTCAGTTTCTCTTGAAATAACGCAAAAGGATTCATTCCTTGTACTGCACTTAGTTGATGCTCTTCCCGCTGGATTCGGCTGTCTTGTTTGATTAAATCTGGGAATAAGTTCCTTTATTTTACAATGTTTTGGCTTCCTTTTAATTTTGTTCAAATCCTGAATAGAGATTTCTCCTTGAAATGCGCATAAAGCTTATCATCATTCACCATATTTACTCAGCAACAGTAAACTTGTATTTTTAAATACGTGAATGTCAGTATTTAATCAACACACATCTGTACAACGCTATTTTGTATTTTGTATTTTGAAGAATTTCTTTGATTTTTGTACTATATGTATCACTGTGTAAAAATATTATATCCATAGAGTCTGTCCTTTAAAACCTTAATTACTTTTTTTTCTATTCGATCCATACATTAATAAATTAAGTCGAAATCATGGAAAAATTATGTTAATCATGAATGGCGTTATATCTATTTTTCAATTTGTTCCAGCACAATTAGTTTCATAAAATTATTATTATGAATTTATTATTAGATAAGATATATCTCATATGACAAATAACTGGAATTTTCATTCTGCAAGTATTTATATTCCGTGCATTTCACTACAAAATAAGATTTATTAAAATAAAACTAGGTAGACGCCTCCTGCTTCTTAAATTATTTTTGACAAGTTATCGTTATTTGTCCACAAACCAAAATTACTTACAAATGTTAATTTCTTTTTTTTCAAGTATTTGTTTTCAGTAAAAAATTTTATAACTTGTTAATCAAAATATAGTTAAAAAGTCATTTATATGACAGTAAACACGTTAATGCGAACTTTCATAATTTTCCACGAATTGAAGATAAAAACAACATCTCTTATTTTTAAGTGATTTTTTTTTATCAAAATCAAAACATAACCAAATGGAACTAACAGTTTATTTGTCAATGCTAATTCATAACATGCTGTACACAGATTTAACTTTAATAAAGATATGTAAAACCATAGAATTGACGGTTTTCACTCACCATAGTAGAATTCTAAGTTAATCTGTATTCATGAACCGTGCTACTATCCCTTATTGCAACTTACACATGTTACAAACGACTCTGACTACTAGTAACACGACTGGTGCCACAAGTGAGACAAGAGCTGCTTACTCATCCAGAACACATACGGTTGTCCTCATTTTAATAGGGTTTGCGTTTCCCAATTTTAAGTCTGTATGTTGGTGTGTGTTGTTGTGAGAATTCAGTTATTTTTTGCATGGCAATGGATCTTTTTATTTAACGATTTTCATCATTTTTGAATTGAAAGAATGAAGAAGTGTACGATTATAATTGTTAAAGAAGTGTGCAGTATATTAAGTACTATGTAATGCAACTACTTCTTGTTTTTAAAGTTTGGTTTATTACTTAAACTGTTGTAAGCGCGTGAACAAATTAATAATACCCGTCTTAACACACTCCCTGCACTCACATTAGGCCGCACTCACCACCTGCTATGTCCGCTTTTGCCGCAGAAATTTTGGATTTTAACATTTATACAAACGGAAAATCTAAGTAATGCAAAAACCATATATGTCAAAATGATATTGTTATAAGGTACTTTTCCAAAAGACAACAGGATTGAGAGTTTTCCATATTTTAAGAATGTTCGCTACTCTAAAATTATAAGGTTTTCTAGTAACTGGGATAACTTTAAAGAATATTCATGTTGCATAATGTCGTGGATCTATGTGCTCGTTTATGAGATCTAAGCATTTGAAAATTTGGCGAGAAAAGGGTTTCTCTGGATTTCCCATAGGTTTTCACTTATTACGTTCTGTCCATCAAAACCCCACGAAAATTAAAAGAATTTCGTAAAAACTTTTCAAGCAGCATATTAAGTGGGTTTAATGAAATTATGAAAAGAAAAGTAAGTTTCATTGGGAAAAAATATTTATATAAAATGGATATAACCAGAAGAGTTAGAAAATCTCACCAAAATGGCTGAACATGAGTAGGGAATTAATATAGATTAATCTTTCCAACAGTACCTTTTTGTACATAATTTAATGTATGTTTACGTGTCATTTAATGCCCGTATACTACGTGCAAAAAAATAGGCAAAAATAACAAGTTGGGTACAAAATATCCAAGAAAGGTTAAAAGAATTCCAATTCTATGCATGTTAACATTTTTAAAAAGGGTTTTTACACGCAAACGGTGCTGAAGATGTTAGTATTTGATCCATTAGAAACCGACAGTGTTCAATCCAGATTTTCAATAGTTCAATCTAGAATTCGACACATACTGTTTCTTTTTTTAATACATGTGTCTTAATAATAAGTTGCAGTTGCTTTCTTTGGGGGATTCATTCAAATATTCCAGTTTCCATTGATTTCAAGACAAGAATTGTTATTTCATCGCGTTTACGATTTCTGTTAATCCGTCAATGAATGGTCCAGTCGTTGGTTTCCCTATTATTTTTGGTAGAGGCAATATTTTTTCCATTCTTTAAGTATGTCGTAATGATTTAAATGCCTGTTTGAGTTTGATGATTCTGGGATCCGTCGGAATTTTTCCTATTTTGATAAAGACGTTTACAGTTTTTTCGCAGAGCATGCAACAGTTGCTTTCAGTTTTGATCATAAATCAGTTTCTGTCTCTTAGGTCAGATTCTCTGTAATACAGTTGAAATGCTCTTTAGCCGTAACATTGCAGAAACCGTTTATCAATGTTCCATGTTTTTTTTCTTGTCCTATTAATTACTATTACAGTTTTAATGAGCCTTTATATGTTATGTTAGCATTGAAATATCATCCTATATGTTATAGCTGTTGTAGCCTCCATGGGCACATGGGTGGATATGGTTATGACATGTGGCTTCCAAATTTTGTGAAATTTACAAATTTTCTTATTTCTGATTAACAAATATATATTTGAGATGTTGACTGAATTGTGAAAGAAAGTCATTTCGGTTTTACAATATCTAGTTGTATAAAAACCCTGTTCCTGTACGTGTTGTACATAATTTGATGTATGTTTACATGTCATTTAATGTCCGTAAATTATAAACTACGTGTAAAACGAAGATAGACAAAAATAACACGGTGGGTAAAAAATATCCAAGAAAAGGTAAAAGAATTCCAATTTTATGCATATTAACATTTTTTAAAAGGGTATTTACACGTAAATGGTGCTGATGATGCTGGTATTTGATCTATTGGAAACTTTTCAATCCAGGTTTTCCATAGTTTTCTCTAGAATTCGACACATACTGTCTCTTTTTGAATATTTGTGTCTTAATCATAAGCTGCAGATGCTTTCCTTGGTGATTCATTCATATATTCCAGTTTCCATTTCCAGACAAGCATTGTTATTTTATCGCGTCTGGATATTTCTGTAAATCAGTCAACGGAAGGTTCAGTCGTTGGTTTCCCTCATATTATTTGGCTGATTCTTACCTAACAATGTTTTGTTCATTCTTTGGGCACGTCGGAACGATTTCGATGCCTGTTTGAGTTTGATGATCCTGAGTTTTGGTTGAATTTTTCAACTTTTAATAAAGACGTCTACAGGAATTCAGTTGTTTTCGCACCAAAATAGTTGCTTTCAATTTCAATTTCGGTCATAAAATAGATTCTGCATCTAAGGTCAGATGTTCTGCAATACGGTTGAAATGTTCTTTAGCCGTAACATTGCGGAAACAGTTTATCAGTGTTCCATGTTTTTTTTTCTTGTCCTAGTCATTACTATTACAGTTTCAATGAGCCTTTATATGTTATATTAGCAATGGTGTATCACCCGTTGTGGTATTGTTTATGTTGCCTACATGGACACATGAGTGGATATATTTGCTGTATGTGGCTTCCAAATTTTGTAATATTTATGAATTCCTTATTTATGGTAAATTATCTTATTTGAAATGATGATTGCATTGTGAAAGAAAGTCATTTGAGTTTTTAATATCTTGCTAGGCCATGTTCCTGTTCATGTTCCGAAGTAATTTGTCGTGTTTCGAGTATTCATTTGATATTGTAGGTATAGCAGATTCCGTTATGATACCCAAATTAGGTGGCGTTTCTGACCATTCTGGATATTCTTATGGGAATTTCTGTCGATTGTTGGTATATACGCATTTTAATATATATATATATAAAATTGAAGTTGTTGCAAGTGTAATGAGCTTGTACCAACATTTTTTCCATTTTGTATAACGTTGTTGAGCTTACTGAGTTGGCTCCACATTTTGCATATGATCATTTACGGTTTTTGTCTTCATCCGGTATATCTGGGGCTCATGGTGGCAAGTATTCATTCTTCCTTTGTCAGTATTTGTAGTGACATGCTCGAGGCTGCAACAGTGTATGGCAAGATAAAACGACTTAAAAACAACTTTAATAACCGACTGCTTAATATTTAACTTTTGAGGTCGATAGATAATACGGAGACAGTAACAAGTAAAACCAGAGACAACAAAAAGCACAGACCTCGACAATGTACTCGATGTTTCTGACAGATATTTTAAACAGTTCTCTAAAGCTAAGACATCAATAAAAACACGTAAGGTTGGATTAAGTGTAAAAACATCTTTCATAGCTAAAGAAAACTAAGTATTTGTAAGTGTCAAAAATAAAAATATCGATAGAATGTAAGACAAAAAAATTATGTAAAAAAAATATACTGAATAAATTTGGTTTTGTTTAAAGTCAATGTTGATTCCAAAGAAGACAATATTCAAAGATTTTAAAATATTGTTTTAAAATCTGTCTTTA
>JARWCS010376230.1:0-10073 GCA_034783895.1 Geukensia demissa
AAGTTTAAATTCTACTGTCATTTGGTGGGTGGCTGTCTCATGGACAATCATGCCACATCTCCTATTTTTATATTGTTCACATAAATCTAGTGAACTAAAGGCAACAACATAATGAGAAATTAT
The DNA here is from genome assembly GCA_034783895.1 of Geukensia demissa. Taxonomy (NCBI): domain Eukaryota; kingdom Metazoa; phylum Mollusca; class Bivalvia; order Mytilida; family Mytilidae; genus Geukensia; species Geukensia demissa. Next base: position 124 of record JARWCS010376230.1, read on the forward strand.
GCAGTGCACAATCCAGAAAACTTGTGGATCATGTCTTTTGGGATATATTCCATATTTTTTCCTTTAAATAATATTTGACAGGAAATTTGTGTGGGCGATCCTTTATAAAGTGAAACAATAATCTTAGCCGTTTTTGTCACTTAATGTTTGTTTTTGATTGTCCTAATGTCAGGTGAGTGATACAGGATCAGCCTTCTGAGCCTCAAGTTTGCATTTTATTTTATAAATATGACATTCTAAAAGTTTTGGGGATGTTCAGAAAGGCTGCAAAAACTTATGACACCACCTTTTTGCTCAACTACCCTTAAAGACCATGTGAGCTTTTCTCATTACTTTGTGTTCGTTGTTTGTTATCTGTTGTCTGTTAACAATTACAAAAAAATCTTTCTGGGGTGGGCCACTTTCAAAATTTTGTCCAGCATCCCCGGCAAAACTAAAAAGGAGGTGGTATATTTAAAAAAAAATCTTTTTGTCTGAAACTAATGAACCAATTGCATTAAAACTTTGGTGGAATTGTCCTCTACCAAAATTTTATCCCCGTCTACCAACCAAGATAGCCACCACAGCCAGCATAGTTTAACTTAGGACCCTATGGGAAATTCACTTAAAATATTCTTGTCTGAAACTAGTAAGGCTATAGCAACCAAACTTTGGAATGGTCCTTACATGGTCCTCTACCAAAATTGTGTCTGTCATCCCTGCCGACCCGCCACACAGCAGAACTTAGTTTAACATAGGACCCTATGGAAAATTCTCTTGAAAATCCACTTGTCTGAAACTACTTAGCTGTTTGCAAATTGCAACCAAACTTTGGTGGAATGATCCTTACATGGTCCTCTAACGAAATTGTTGTCTGGCACCTCTGCCCACATACCAGGATTGCCACAACAGCTGAACCTTAGTAACAAAGGACCCAATGGGAAATTCACTTGGAAATCTTCTTGTCTGAAACTGCTGAGCCAATTGCAATCAAACTTTAGTGGAATGATCCTTTTTTGGTCTTCTACCAAAATTTTGTCCGGCATCCCGCCTCAACAATCAAGATGGCCACCACTGCCAAACTTAGTTTATTATATGACCCATCAGGAAATTCACTTGAAAACTTCTTGTCTGAAACTACTGAGCCAATTGCAACCAGGCTTTAGCAGAATGATCCTTTTTTGGTCTTCTACTAAAATTATGTCTGGCATCCCCCCCCCCCCCCGCCCCCCAATCAAGATGGTCACTACAGCTGAACTTAGTTTAACATTGAACACAATGGGATATTTACTTGAAAAATTTTAAGAAGACTTATTTGAAATTAAAAAGTTATTTTTTGAAAAGTACTAAGCAACCCTATACAAATGAAATCAGAAGATGACATGAAAATCATATGGAGATAAAAAATAAGATTAAAAAAATGGCAATTCCTACTTTGTAATGGACTACTTGCAATGAGGCCCGAATTTTGAACGAAACATGAAGTTTAGATTAAATAATACAAAATACTAAATGCATCTCCAATGAAAGTTCTGTATTACTTAAGAGTTCTTAAAAATAAAGAATTGGTCATAAATCATGAAATTCAAGATGAACCTTCAATTTTTTAGATGGTTACACAGATCTCATTGCAAGACAAACCTTGTTTTTTTAGTATTTTGTTCATTTTGACATCATACAAAAAATATATAAAAATTGTGAAGAGTCTGGAATGGGCTGTATGTTATTAGATCAAAAAACTGTCACAAAAACCATTTGATAAGGTGATTATTGAAAACTCTTTATCATGCAACAGTTAGATAGTCTTATATACCACAAAAGTCTATTTTTGGAAACAGTGATCTCTTTTCTATGATTTTAGTCATATTTTTTAAACTTTGAAATTTGCACAAAATTTTGAGGCCAAAAAAGAGGCCTTGTTGTCCCTTAGCCCTTCCTAGAAGATCCTTAGGCCTGTTATTGTTTGAAAAAGTGTTTGAAAACCATACACTTACAAAATCTTAGGATCAATTGCAATTAGGAGGAGCTTTATAGATAAAAAATTATGTGGCATGATTGTCCATGAGATAGCCATCCACCCCCTTGCCTCTCTAAAGGAAGTTTTCTTTATACAAATAAACGAATAAAATTAAGAATTTGAATGAATGTCAAATCTTATACAATGTTTTCTAATTAGCAACCACATCCTTAGATATGTTGAGTATTTGGAAGAGTATGCAATAGAAATAACTATAACCAATAAATTTATCAACAACATTTCATATTTAACTACACATACAAGGAAATTCACTTATTTTAATTAACAGTTAAAACTTGATAAATGAAAAATAGTGTAAAACACTTTTACCTGCATTTTTAGAATAATTGCCATGATAGTAGCATGTATTTTAGTATGTTTGTCAAGACGACCTTTTTCTTTAAGATAGATTGATTGTTAGTTGCTTATTATTCAGTAGCAAATCAGTAGGAGAACAAACTCAATTTAATTTATGTAAAATTATCCATAGAGGGGGTTGGGTGGGACACAATAGCTAGCAGGTCAAAGGCTTTTGACTACCACTGGAAAATGGGAGTGATGCGTAGGGATGAAAAATTTAGCCTTTGTAGCAACATTAGCTTTCTCTTTTTCAAAAAATCTACAGAAGTGATCTTCTATGTGCATAGAGCATGGCATTCTCCACACACATCACCCACTATGGTCCACGGCCAGGCTTTCCGTATTATGACCTTGCAGCCCCAACAAGAGGACGCCAACTAGGCATCACATTGGGTCAGCCCTAATGGTCGATCCCTGGAAACCACTCTGGTGTCCAGCTTTAAGATAAGTAAAAATGCCACAATATTGGCTAATTTTTATTGGTAGTGGAAACCTCATGTTTTTATCCTAGTTATGTAGAGCAGAAATGTTTATTTATAATTTATGCAATTTAATTCATCAACAGTTAGTGATATAATTTTGAGTTACCCCCCTTAGGACATAGATTGGAGTAGCATTATTGTATACATTTGTATAAAACAGTAGTTATTCTGAAATATCAGTATATCTATAGGCAGTTTTCAACATTTAAGGGTTTATTTGGTGAACATGACAAAAGTACAATTCATTCAAAGATTTTAATTATTGTACCAGTTTTGGTTCTGGATTTAGACTGTTAGCACTAAGTATGAAATAGATGATAAGGGGTCAGTTCTCAATTGGAAGCTGCTAACAGAATCAATAGGTCCCCAGGTCTCTACAAGGCCTTCAACAAGTGTTGAATCTAGTGGGTCCCCATGTCTCTACAAGGCCTTAAACAAGTGTTGAATGGCTTTAAATTGCCCTGATAAAAAGACAAGACTTAGTGTACATGTTAAATGATAGGTCAAATACTGAAATGTTAATAAATAAACATTATAAAAACAGCACAAGGATTAGTTCTGAAATGGGACAGCACCTGACATTAGGATTAAGCTATTGGTAGCTTTCATATGAAAGTGAACAAAGCAAAACTAAGACAATGAACAGAAATGAGGTAAATGTCAGAGAGACTGAGACAAAAAAAGACAGGGTGAATTTACAAATCTAGAGGTTTACACAAGGTTGAATAATCACTTCTTGTGAAAAGCTCTAAATTGCCCAAATAAATAAAATGTGTATAGGTACATAAACAATACTGCTCTTGCCTAAATATTATAAAAAATGTACTTGACATTGTAGTCAGAACATTAAAACTTGTTTTTGTTTATATAGATATATTAATAAACTTATCACTTCCTTACACAGATATTAATAAATTTGGCATTGCATCCATCTTGTCTATCTTCACATTTATTAACAACACAGTATTAAATTGTTGGACATGGTGTGGAGAGGCTTGATGTCTTATCTTCATTAATCTCACCCTGAGCTTGCTTTAAGTAACTGTAAGCATTTTGCATGTATTTTTTATTAGTATATTTATTGTAATTCAGATACTCTTTAGTCTGATTGGGTGAATTTCTGCTTAATTTTTATAGTTTGTATGTTACTGCTCTTGTTTTTTTTATTTCTTCATTTGACAACTTGTATATTTATTGTAATTAAGGTACTCTCTCTTGTCGGATTGGCTGATATCTGACTGATTTTTATACTTCGTCGGTTACTGCTTTTTAGCTCACCTGGCCAAAGGCCATGTAAGCTTTTGTCATCACTTGGCATCCGTTGTCCATCCGTCCGTCCTGTCGTTAACTTTTCACATTTTCATTAACTTCTCTGAAAATACTTGGCCAAATCAAACCAAACTTTACAGGAAGGCTCTATATAACATACTTTAAAAAGATGCAATTCTTGCTTCTGATTGGCTAATTCAAAGAAAACTCTTCTCCTCTGAAACCACAAGTCTTAATGAAACCAAACTTGACAAGAATCATCTTTGTAAGGTCCTTTATCAAGATTGCTCATTTCGTGACGATTTGTCAACAAACATGACCGCCAGTGGAAATTCTTGTTTCTGATTGGCTGATTCGAAGAAAATGCATCTCCTCTGAAACAGCAAGGTCAAATGGAACCAAACTTGAGATGAAGCCTCTATGTAAGTTCTTTTATAAAGATTGCTCATTTCATGCTGATCCATTGACAAACATGGCTGCCATGAGCAATTCTTGTTTCTGATTGGCTGATTTTAAAGCAAATGCATCTCCTCTGAAAAAGCAAGGCCAAATGGAATCAAACTTGACAGTAAGCCTCTATATAAGTTCCTATATAAAGATTGCTCATTTTGTGCTGATCTGTTAACAAACATGGCCGCCATGTGCAATTCTTGTTTCTAATTCACTGATTTAAAGAAAATGCATCTCCTCTGAAACGGCAAGCCCAAATGGAACCAAACTTCACAGGAAGCCTCTAGATAAAGTCCTTTATAAAGACTGCTTATTTTGTGCCAATCCTTAACAGATATGGCCACAATGGGAAATTCTTTTTTCTGATTGGCCCATTCAAAGAAATGTATCTCCTCTGAAACAACAAGGTCAAATGGAACCAAATTTGACTGGAAGCCTCTTTATAAGGTCCTTTATTAAGATTGCTCTTTTCATGCTGATCTCAATCCGCCAACAAACATGGCTGCCATGAGTGATTCTTGATTCTGATTGGCTGATATAGAAAACAATAATTCTGTGAAACCCATTGGCCAAATGAACTGATATTCAATAGGAAGCAATAATGACAGGTCCCCTATACCATTTCAACTTATTAGCTTTATTGGGAGTTTGCCAGCATCCGACCCAAATTACGACATCATGCATCATTGACTTTGGTAATGTTTTATGTCATGACTCGTGTGGAATACCATCATGGAGATTGATGTGCGGATGTGTCTTGGAGACTTATATGTGTAAGTATACATATAGCATCTTACCCAAGTTAGGTCATTTTGACCTACTTTTCATTCATCATCGACTTTTTTAAGTTTTATGTGTGTCTATTTTCCTCATTATCTATGGCATACCATCATGTACGTTGATGTGGATGCGTCTGGGAGACCCTAGTTACATGAAGGTAACTTAGACCTACATAACATGCGTCATTGACTTGGGTTAAGTGTTATGTACCACTACTTTCCTCATTAACTGTGTGGCATGTGTGTGTTGGTAAGCAGATGTGTCTTGGGTACTGAAAGCACCTTCTCCAAATTAGGTCACTTTGACCTACAAATGCACATTTCATACATCATTGACTTTGGTTAATTTTTATATTTAACTCGTTTTCTCAGATACAGTATGCCCTAACATCATGTAGCTTGTGTGAATTCATCTTTTGGAATCTATCAGTTTCCAATCATAATGGGGTCAATTTTTCATTCATTCCATGCTTCAGTGACTCGCTGGATCACTTTACAGTTTGTATATAACATAACAGTTTAGTTTTTGTGTACTAAGTGTCCTTCAGTCTTGTAGCTTCTTGTGCAAATGCATTTTTTGTCTGTCAGCATCCCACCAATATGAGGTCTTTTTGACATACAAATCATGCTTCTGAACCAGCTAAGCCTAAAGGAACGATTTGACATCAGCTTCTATAAGATACTTTATATATAATGTCCATTTCTTTACGATTAAAGAATTTTGTATTATTTATTGAAAAAATTTTCTTGCGCAGATTGTTTTATGAGTAATGTGGTCTTAGTATATAAAGGGAATTCAGAGGGTTTCTTATTTGTCGAGTTTTCCCACACCGCAACCAGTTTCGACAGGTTTATTTATAAAATAAGAATTTAAGCTGTTAATTGTATTTTTTCTTTTGTAGATTGTTCATCTCCATGTTATTGTTGATAGACGTCCCACCAATACCAGTGCTTACACGGACTTTTATATTTGTTTAATAACTAATTAATAAATCTGGTCGGTGTGGAACTCATCCTTCAGTTCTTGTTATAGTCTTATTTAAAAGTCCAGAAATATTCTATGTTCGGATGAGCGTAGCGAAGGAGAACATAACTGCCTTTTCTATGAGTAATTGGTGTTCAACGACTCTAAATTTGGTTGTTTTCGAATTATTTATCATTTATGAGTAAACAGTATTTTATTTGAAGATTTGCAGGCATCAATTGACGATTTGATGGTTCCAAATTGACTTTACTAGTGACGTGTTAACTAGCGGAGCCCGTAAACGGATATTTGCGATTATCAAATAAAAATTGACGCCGGCAAATCTTCAAATAGAATACTGTTGAATCCATTCTAATGCCACAAACGATGGACTTAACCTCGGCGCGTAGCAGTTTCTCTGGCGGCATCAGAGACATATAATCAATATTGTATTATGTCTCTGGCGGCATCATGAAAATTTCGGCGTCATTCAATCAGTCAACGCTATTTTGTATTTGCTCTATGTTTTCTCTAATATTTATTAATTATTTTTATTTCTTTCCTTATAAAGATTTTTTCTGGTCCTTATTGATACAAAGCATATTTTATCTGTTTGACGTTCGGAAATAAACCGCATCAAACCAAAATTGAATCTAAAACTATATACATTCCGAATCCTAATGAAGCAAACGTTTTTAGCATTTTGTTTTATACATCAGAATAAAAAATCAAGAATTACATTGAACAAAACTTTTTTGCGAAATTTTGTGAAATACCTCAAAATTTCTTCTATGAATTAGGGCATTGCCTGACCTTAACAACACTAAAATTATTTTGGAAAAGGACAGGAGTTACAAATATGCATGCTGGTAATATTTCTTTTTTTTGATAAAAACGTCACCTTTCTACGGTCGTTAAATATAAAAATAAGAGATGTGGCATGATTGTTCATGAGACAGCCATCCACCAAATAACAGTCGAATTTAAACTTCTACAGGTCCCATTACGGCTTTCAACAATGAACATGAGTCCACACCATAACGGAAGCTGTAAAAGGCCCGAAATACAAAATGTGAAACCTAATCTTACTCCAAAGCCGTAGAACTAAAGGGATTTTTTTTAATTTCCAAACCTTTACCTTAGAAATTTTTTAATATTTTTTTTTTTTGTCAAGAAATAGAACCCAAATGAGTCGTCTTATAAAATATAAAGATAAAAGTACTGCCTTCACCAGATACTTTTCAGGCTTTCCGTAGGCGTAGAGCTAGAAAGGATTTTTTTAATTTTCAAACCTTTAGAAAATTTTTAATAATTTTTTGTAAAGAATTAGAACCAAATGAGTCGTCTTATAAAATATAAAAATAAAAGTAGTGCCCTCACCAAATACTTTTTAGGCTCCTGACATAATAAGAATTTCCAATTGTAATTTTTTGCCTTCTTAAAATCTTAATTTTTAAAATGAAGTGAATTCAACCATTTACTTGTTTAATTTGTATTATTGATGAGAAAGATATTTTGCAATTACATTTTATGTTGTATGTTACTGTCATGACTGTATGGGCATTCTAGAGGGCTTTTTGTAAAATCCGGCTGAGAGAGTTTTCCTTTTTCATCAAAATCCCATGGAGACTTTTCTTTTGCTCCAGGTTCATTTACTATTGATAAGTATATAAAATCGAACATAGGTTCTGTTAAGACTTACCAAGATACATCTTTTTTTTTTTGCAAAATTTTATTGAGATTAAAAATAATAGCACCATTTACCTTTGAAAAAGGCATTCCATGAAGTGAGGTTTAAAGACATTAGTTTCTATTGTCTTTAAACCTTACTCCATAGAATGCCTTTTTATACGACCACAAAAATCTGTGGTTGTATTATGGTATGACACTTGTAGTTGGCGTCTGTAAACAGGTTGGTTTCCTCATGATAACTTTTGTTCTGGTGATGCTAGTTAACTAATCCTTTTAATATTTTGGGACATTGATAATTTATACTAGATGAAGGTTGGTATTGATTTTGGGTTATCAAGCCCCATCAGTTTTTTTGGGGAAGGGCCAAAAGGGTATTTCTCTTATTTAAATACAAGTTCTCTATTTCTTGACCAATTTTGATGGTTTTCTTTTCTTTGTATTCCCCATGAAAAAGTCGACATAATAGGCTACAAGCATCATGACTAATCTTTTACTGTTATTGAGATATAGGGCAGGGTTCTCACTAGGAATTTTTCATGGTGAGTCCTGGGACTCATCACTTTTTGAGATGGCAAGTCCCAAAATGTTTTGGAGAGTCCACAATATTTTCATTTCATACTGTATTGTGGTGGTTTGGAAGTGTTTTTTTACAGTTTAGCAATTCACTTGTTTAACAAACGGTGCTAAGGAAGGATTTAGCTATAAAATGTGCTAGATTAAAAGAAAGCCTTATCACCATAACATAGCATAGGGTGTCCAAAAATGGCCACACCCTAATTTTTGAAACTTTTTTATTTCTCATCCTATTTGAATGGGTTTTTTTGCAAATGATTCCTTTTGAAAATGCACTGTGTCCAGTATTTTAGTGTGTCCAGCACTTTACTGTGTCCAGCTCTATACAGTGGCCAGCTCTATACCATGTCCAGCATATTGTGTCCAACAAAATACTGGGTCCACACTTACCCAAAGGTTCATTTGTTTACCTTTCACATGTCAACATGCTGCATTCGTATCATGCTGCGCTTGCGAAGCACCTGAGTTGTTGAAGGATGCAATATAGTACCCAAAAGCATGGGGTGCTATTGCACCATGTGCTTAGTATAGTCTGTTTAGGGTAGATCATTGCTAAAACTTCCAACTGATTGTATTTGTTATATTTTGCCCAAATGTAGTCAGTTCCCTTATCAAGGGATTTATGTCACTGCATGTTATTAAGTTTCTGTTTATACAGAAACATAAAAATAGGAGATTTGCGTGATTGTCCATGAGACAGCCATCCACGTAGAATCAAAACTTCTGTTTAAACAAACAGAAACAGCATATTTTGCAAAGCTTTTATAAGGAAAATACACAATTCTGCAAATAGAAAGAAAACCAGCAGATTTTTAAAATAAAAATTGTAACAATCGCATTTATGATATGCATTCAGAAAATAAAATTTGATGCAAAACAAAATGTCAATATGGTAGTGCAATTTTTGTAACAAAATTTAAAAGAGTTATCTCCCTTCTTAAGTGTTTTCATTTTTTAATTTAAAAAAAATTGGAATAAATTAAATATGTCTGTGATTACAACTAAAACGTATGTTTTGGATTCAAAAAAGGAAACTGTGTTCTTAAATAGAAGCCTTAGTTGAAACTTTTAGATTTTGAAATTTCAACAGCTTGTATTTGAGATATTTTGCAGTCTTCTTGAACTTTAGTCAACTCCATTTACTTCATATTATATGTATATTTCATTTTAAATATGCAGTTGTATGTTATTTTTTAAAGCACCAAAACCTCAGAGACAGCCAAAAGATTCTAGAAGAAACAGAGCAGCCCAAGCCCAAGCTCAAGGTAGATATAACTTTGATTTATTGATAAACAAATAATCCCCATACATTATATATAAACTTCTAGAAAAACTGCAAGTAAGTGACCACAATACTGGTAACAGGGTTCACATGGGTCCTTAAA
>JARWCS010376241.1:0-10073 GCA_034783895.1 Geukensia demissa
ATAAAGGGTAGAAAAGTCAAACGTTTGAATACTTGTACAAATTTTAAAGAATCGGATTTGAGGTATTGAAGTAGATCTTTCGAATTTTTTAATATCCACATTTGATTAACACCGCTTGTGGAGTACGCTTTAACACAGATCCTTTGAAAGCCTTCCTTGGCTGTGGACAGTATAGTTGTAAGTATTTTAGAAAGAGGCTTGGTAGATCATCTGGATGAACCCGCTATATATCTTTCTTTATATGGATACTTGTGAAGTTTTGGTATCCAGAATAAAGAAGCCAGATCCGACTTATCTTCTTTGGTGTCAATACCAAATTGAAAACAGAACCGACCTGTGGTTAACGAGGATCTCTTCTTTAGAAAGTGTAGTAGGTGTATAGGTCGGGTTACCAGATGTGTCTTTGATGCCGAACTCTTTTATAAAGTAATCAAGGAAGTGTTTTTTCAGCTACTAGAATTAACTTCTTATAAAGATTATTTCTTTAAAAACATTACTTTTAGACCATTGAATATTGTGTTCTTTAAAATCAAAATTGACTCTATGCCGTAATAATTTGCATTAAAGCTAGTTTTAGTCAATATTTGGTTAAAATTTTGTCCCATAAGCTGTCGATATCTTCTTATTTTTTTGTATTTGCACAATACTTTTCACGCGATTGAAAATACTTAAACACTGTATCCTGCCGGACGTGTTTTGATTCATGTCTTAGCAAAGAGAATCAGGTATGTTATTCACTGTGTTTGGACTTTGAACTAGCTTTAGGAACCTTTTTGAGTTGGTTTTTAAAATTGTCTCTTGTTGTTGTTGATAATATCGGAGTATCATCCATAGACTTAAAAAGTCAAATCGTATACAGTTGGTTTTTCAGGTTTGTTTTTATGTAGTTTTGTCCTACCACTTTCTCAGGTTAAGGGAAGACTGTTTAACCCCGCCACATACTTTATGTGCCTGTCCGAAGTCAGTAACCAGTAACCTAGGGGATGTCGTTGTTTTTATGTCGAGGTGTTACCTGTTGAACATTGTATACTTATTTTGCCAGTTGTTGTTACAATTTAAGATCCTCATATTTTATCATTTTTGATGCCCTTTACAGCTTACCTTATGGTATGTATTTTGTTCATTAATGAAAGCCTTAAGGCAACCTGTAGAGGTTTTGGATGGCTGTCTCACAGTTAATTATATCATATATGTTTTATATATAGAGAAACTTTCTAAAAGACACTGATATCATAAACACACTGCCTTTAGTTGAGAGTGCTGTGGTAGATTACCAAAGGACGAAAAATATCAACCGTGACGAGTCTAGGGTGATGTGTTATTTTTTTCTACCATAACACACTCACCTAAAAGCAGTATATGTTTATAATACTGAATGCCTTGATCTGTTCTGGAATGTTTGATCCAATAAAGAAAGAAGGAAACCCAATCAAAATCTAATAAAAAATAGACTTCTATTAAAGTATAAGAAAAGACATATAGTCCCTCCTAAATATAAACGATTGGGGCTAGATCAACAAAAACCAGTACCAGCCTTTACCTTTACCACCAAAAATTAACGTAAAAAATATTCAAAGAATAAAAGTAAGTTATCGGCGGGAAACGTGCCTGTCTACAGACGCCGACGACAACAGCAATATTCCATAATAAAAAATGCAGTTGTATGTAACAACAAGACGACAAATTGTTGTCTGATGTTTGTAAGCTTGGACGGACGTGAAATTAATAGGTATACTACAACGGAAGAGGGATATATTTCCGAGTTCCACACTGTTTGGTCGCAGAAATGTGATATGTTCGTTGCTACGCAAAAATTAGGGAAAGTAGGAATAGAATCACAGCAAAACATTAAAAAGAACCAATGAACTAACTGGATTACATAAGAAATTTGCATAAAATATAATAAAACAAAAGAATATGGATAAATTATGTCCTTAATTACTCGAGGCATAGAATTGTGATAAAGGCATGGCATAATATTTGGAAAGGACAGATACAACAATTTTTTTTTTAATTTCGTACATCCAAAACCTACAAATGTCGTACTCGATATCCTTCACGATATAATAGTTTGTTTATCTCAAACCGTTACATTTGTTTGCTGTATAAAGAGTACAGACCCTCAACATTGTGAAAGAAGAAATGTAAAAGTATATATGTTGTTATCTTGTATTCATTCATAATAGATATGGAGAATGAACATTTTAATTAATGCATATATTGTGTTGAGTATCATTCTGAAGATTTTTTATTAGTTGACAATTCAACATTTGTATTTTTAACAGGTATATTCGGAGTTCTGGTAAAATTAATTTTAAACCAATCCATCTTCATGAAATATTAATGAATAAGTTATGGCTAGTGTGGAAGAGAAAGAGGTTGACGAATAAAAAATATCAACTAGTCAGCCTTTCTCTCATAAGAACATCTAAAAAAACATATTTCATTTTTTACATTTATCTATAAGATATGCTTAAGTACCGCTTCTGTAGTTCCCTTCCAAAACATGGACGTCAAAAATAACATTCCAAGTGGAGACCCCAAATATCCTTCGACAACAACCATATATGTAAATAGTTTTCCACCTTGTGAAGACTTTACCAACGGGATCCATAGTATGCTCAAGGTACACATCAAAACGATGAATAGTCTGAAATATATTATTTAGATAAGATCAAATCTAACTTTTGAAAACATAGGTCTAAATGTTTGGCAGACAAAAGTTTTCATTGGGATTCAAATGCACGACACAAATTTCCATCTCGATTTAACAGCTGCAAAGAAAACACAAAAGCATTTTTTTTTAATTTTTCCTGAAAACTAAATTATGGCATTTTGGAAATAATACATGTACCCTTACTTCCATTTTCATCGGGTAGTATGTAGTATTACAAAATTGTTTTTATTTCTAGTTAGATATTTATCAAAATAGTCTCTATACATGTTTTTTTGGTCTTGTACTCTTATCTTAAAGTGTTTTACTGGGCTTTAGTTATTATAATCAATCACATTACTAACAAGTTTTCGGACTTGTCCGGCATTATTTTTATACAGAAATCTAGTAGTCAGTAGTATTCTTCTATTTTAACAGAATAACAACAAACAAATTCATCTGATATAAAATATAAATAAATCACAAATAAGGTATTTGTCAAAAATAAAAAAACAACATGAAAACAGAAAATCTTAAAATTTCATGAGGTCAAGATAAACTTGTTGAAATACTAACGTTACATAACTCGGCGCTCTTCAGGTTTTTGATAGTATAAGGAAAATTACAAGGCCATTCAGAACTTAAAGAAATTACCAAGGGGAATGCCATTTTCATAATGAAAACTTTATTATTATTTTATCTAGCATATTTTCACTGAAATGTTTTTAGATAACTTAAAATTTCAGAAATGAAAGGATTAAGGCGGATCTCTTTTTAGACAAATTAAGAATATATATGGTTAATGGGTGGGGATCTGAACATTTAAGATAACTTGTAATTGAAATTGAGAGGGTAGGGCTGGACCATAGGACAACCACAAAAGTTGTCTTTTCATACAGTCTACGAATATAGCTTAGAGATGCATGGAGCTTGTCTCTTCATATCGAATAAGAATATAGTTTAGGGGTTGGTATCTGAACAGTTTTTGCGAAATTATAATTTTCCCAAAAAAATGAGAAGGTCATTCCTGGAGGCGACCATAACGCTCGATTAATGATAACAGATAAAATAATATATAGTTAATGGGTGTGGATGTAAACTAGTATGGATATAATAATAGGGAGCATTATCAAAATTCCGAAACCTTTGGCACATCCCGTCTACATCTTATGTGCAATTACTGTGCCAAGTTTCAGTTCTGTGTGCCAAATAATCAGCGAATAGTTGCTTGACAAAGAAAAATGTAACCTTTTGGCATCTCTGTATTCCAGGCCCATAGAGACATTATCAAAATTCCGCAATCTTTTACACAGTCCACATCTAAAGTGCAATTACTGGGGCAAGACTAGTCACCTGAAAGCAGTTGCGTGACAGAGGAAAAATATACCCTTAGGCTATCTGTGTAGCACAGCCCTAAAGAAGAGCTATTGGAAATCCGAGACCGTCGACACAGTCCCCATCTATAGTGTAATCAAGGACCAAAATTGCATCTTTATACAACTAGTGGTTGTTGAGATTATCCTAGACATTACTCACTTGCGTTCTTATGTACGTGTGCCAAACAGCAAAAAAGTAAACCAAGAAATTACGAAAATATTTTTATACCTGCCTACAAGTAACAGTTCCTTTTGTGATGATTTGGTTCTGATCCGCCGCCAAATGTCCATAGTAAAAACTGTGCTGGCACTATTAAAAATAGATGTCAATGAACTCATAATGGCAGACATCATGGCGGCTATCATAAACCCTCTTAATCCTAGAAAAATCATAATTACAGTATAAAGTATCATATTTTTAATGTTTGTCTGTAATTGCTAATTTGGGTAGCCTTATTCTTAAGCTTTCATAGTATTGTTGTGTTGTGATATGTTATTTAACTCAATTGAATATTTGGAGCCTTATCTACTATCTGATGTAAAATGGTTCTCACATTTAAATTGGTTCCAAATTTTTACATCGGTTATGTAATTTGGTTAGAGATTTTTACATATCCTGATTATCAGTAGTTTTGATAATGACTTTATGATTTACAAAGATACGTAAACAAATGTCATTGTATGGTATTTTACAATTTATTACTTTTCAATGGATTTTCATAAGCAACACGACGGTTTAAGCAGTGGATCAGGTGCAACTAACCCTTCCGAAGCAACTGAGCTCGTCCTCGTTTGACCTTGGTCTTGCTTGTACTCCGATTTAACGATTTTGTTTAACCCTTTGGATCACCAAACTCCTTTAATTGGGTTGAAGAATTAAATGGCTAGTCAGTTTATTTTCTAATAATCAACAGAAGCAAAATTAAAAGTGACGACACAGTAACACACTTCTAACGTACCAAAATGAGCTAGAGACGATTTCGGACAATAAACCAAGAATATAGTTTTAAACCATTACTTTCCGCTAGGTTATATACTACATGCACTTTACGCAAAATATGTTCGTATAATACAATTAAATCTCTATTTATACGCCTGTAAAAAGCTGGGACACAAAGTTTAATATCAGTCAATAAAGCAATTCTGGCAGTTATCGTATTATAACGTACCTACTGGCATTAATTCCATGACAAGTTTTGGATATGCTATATTTGAACAACCCACTGGATTTTCACACACTTCCTTACATTTTTGTGGAGTACCACATGCTATATCATCTATAAAATAAAGTTTAAATTTATTTTTTGTTAGCTTAAATTTAATTTGAGTGAATATTTTTGTTGTGACTGTTCACTACTTTCAAATACCAAGATCCGATGACGATTCATTCTGATTTCTGTTCAGACAACCCTTTCGGGATCCCCATATTTTTTTAACAACGACTATAGCAAGCTGGAGTTTTATTGGTTGGAAAAAAAGATAGTAGAACGGCATGTCATCAGATCTTGGCTGCGAACGTAATGAATAAGTTCAGCAGGATCTTTTTAAAGGAAATTGATGAAAATAAAAGTTTTATATATGAGCACAATGGTATCGCCCCTATACAGAGCTACCATATATAAATGAAGGGTTTAAATGGGTAACTTAAATTGAAAACAATAATCTCTTTTCTCTTAATAATTGGAAACTTGGTACAGTAAGATATAACTGCAAATTCAAACTAAATCTGAAGTTTCCCGCTAGTTGTCTTTGCGCATTTTGCAAAACTTTAGTTACTTTTAGTGAATTGTTTGTTCCTTAGTAATTGGAAACCTAAGTTTACAACTTCAACTTTTGATTGAGGGCAAAATTGTGTGATTTGTATAAAAGGCAGATAGCTCAGTATTTTCATTCATACCAGGGTAAAGTATACGACTGATCATCCCAGGAAACATCAGAAGAAACAAGGGCAATAATTTCAGGAAACCAGCCAACAGGGAACCACCTTTTGCATGAGGCCAACTTTTGGCAGCTAATGATCTCTGCACAATCACCTTCAAAAGATTTTTAAACAAAAAATATATGATAATGTGGAAGTTCTAGTGCGAATGTAAAGTGTTCACTGGTAGATAAAATCATTTAGTTTTTTATATATATAAGCTGACTAATAAACACTGAACATATGACAAAATTATAGTGACAAGATATTTAAATTAAAGTTACCCAATAGAATTTGATGAATTTCGATTTTCCATAATGTTCTGGTATTTTCAGAGTTTTGATTTTGTTACATACCTGATCACAACACCAATACCATAGGCATCCGATAGAGGACTGCAAAACAAGTCCTGGCCAAGGATTTTCACTTCCTGAGGGATCTAAGAAGATGTGGAATGCATCCTCCCTTGGTAATCCACATGTTGTATTACGGTTGTGATGATAAGGCAATGCCTCCATGTATTTTGACTTCATAGCACTATATCCACCAATTTTGTGGAAGCCTACGATAATATTTTGGGATTTTTTTTTAGTTTTTTGGGTTAATAACAAAACATCGATTTTCTTTGGAACTCACAATGATGAAACAACATGAATAAAAATCTCATTGAGGTGAATTGGCTAGAATCAAATATTAAATTCCTTCTTCAGATATTTGCCGTTTTAGAAATAACTGTCAAAATATCAAAAACTTACAGATTTTAATTTTTCTCTGTTACATTCACAATAGTCATCAATACTCACTCAATAACCATATTAAATAAAATATTATTACAACATATTACGCTTAACTAGTTCATTGTGTAATATGAATGATTCTGTTCGTTTTCAGTTCATCTAAAGGAAATTTTCATTGTTTTTTTGTTCCCTTTTTAATTGTTTAAAATATTTTCCCTTAAACTTGTACAATTGATATAATGTCGTACTTATGCCCATTACTATAACTGCTCCAATAGTCATTATGGATGTTTGTAGGGTGTCTGTATACATCACTGCAGTCAGTCCACCTAAACACAAAATTACAAACGTTGAATAAATATCAGAAATTGTGGTATTTCAAGGAGTAACATCGTTATTTCGATATAATATATCGTTATCTCGAAATAATATATCGTTATTACGATTTATTATATCGTTATAACCATTTAATTATATCGTTATATCGAAGAAAATACATCGTTATTTCGATATTTTTTAAATTACTATATTTATTTGTAAGGAAAGGGATTTTTTGTTTCCCGATCCCTTTTATTATTTATTTACAGTATCATTTATATTATTGTTTTGTATATATAACATGCATTAATTAATAAAATATGTTGAAAAAAAAATAGTTACCTGCCCAAGGTCGGTGGTTCTCTCTGGCTTCCTCCACCAGTAAAACTGACCGCTGCGATATGACTGAAATATTGTTAAAAGTGGCATTAAAACAATTCTACCAAAAAAGAGTGGCTTCTCCCGATTGCTAAAAAGATTTTTATTTTTTGAAAACCAAAAATTCGATTTCAACAGGAAATCTTCACTACTTATTTGACTTACCTGTCACCTGGCAATACTACACATATACCTGTATACCTATATTCGACATACAAACCTTTTAATTGATTAAAACTGGCCATCATTTGCTGGACTTGACTGGCCAAATCGTCCTCCAGTAACAACCGCCTTTTATTTCCGTCTTCATCTGCACGAGTACATATGCACAAAACTAAAATTATAAACCATTTCATTTTCGCTTCACTTTCATGTGTACTTGGTTGATAAAATATCTCTTATCTTGTATTGTGCATAGTTGAATTAAATGAATGAAAGGAATAGTGTGCCTTCTTATCGAGAAGGTCTTAGCATCCAAATACATTCGAAACCAACCCTTTGACCTGAAATTGGAAAATTTTTTCCTAATCTTCTATAAAAAGGCATTTTGAAAATATTTGGTTGGTGTTTGTAAAGAACTTTTGTTTTGATAAGTTTTGTATAAAATCTGGGAAAATGGAATACCGATTTAACTTCTCAAGTCGCGTTAAAAGAAGAAGCGAAAGATAATCGAAGGACCAGACAAAGCGGAAAGTCGACAGACACGGCACTCTCGAGAAAACGAACAAGATGGAACATGATCAAAATACATATAAAACTAAAAACAAATACAAAAACTATGAACAATGCAGATCCGCCCCAAAAAACGGGGATGCACTCAGGTGGTCCGGAAAGGTAAGCTTGTGTAACTAATAACATAGCAGATGCATTTAACATTCGGTCTCGCCTTACTGAGAAAAATATATAAAAAATCAGAAAGCTTCCTATATTTAAATTTTGACTAGGTGTAAGAAAGAAATCGTCCCAGACCCGCTGGTGCATTCACCTTTGTAGTGTGATCAGGCCCATGAACTGTGATGATGGTGGCACAAGACGATTTTTCGATCGTTTATGACGTTTTCATCAGGCTAACGTCACAGTACCAGTATGGCTGCATAACGACAACGTCCACAAGACAGGAGAAGCCGCGGTAGGGAGAACGGGCCTCGTGATGAGAATCTTAGAAAACAGTAGGTAGACGTACATTATAGAACATAACGCAGACATAATACAATATTATAAAACTGGACTTAATGGGAGAATTCCCGGTCTTCAACTGGCCCAAACGTGTCCAGTGAAGCTGATTTCGGTAACATTTTTTTTTTCTTTTAACATTGATCTAACTTGTCTTTACTAAAACCCACAAAAATAACATATATACACACTTGGTCATAATTATGAAATATTGACATTTTCTGTCAAAATCTCAACTTTGGAGACTTGCAGGTTAAAACTATGAGCCAGAATGTCAAAAATATTTAGTTAAAACTCATTATTTTACTACAGGCTACAAAAGTGTCCGATTTTAGATTTTTGTCCGATGGCTAGTAGTTTAAGTTCTGAAACCCACATTTCTGTTAAAAAATGCTTGTTTTGTATTCCGGATAGAATCGTTTCAAATGTTGTATTTCATCCAAATTGATTATTAAACTATCCTCTAATATCATCCTGCAGGCATTATCTGCCATTTCCTAATAAGAATTTGGCTTGGTAAAGTCTAGCCATTGATAGTTATAATCATGGTTAGGTCGAAAATAAAAATATTCCATATTTATGAGCAAGTGTATATTTATTGTAAATCAAAACTAACAATAATATCTTTCAAAGGACGCCGAAGCGAAGGAATGACATGCATGTGTAATAAAAAAGTTACAATTTAGACTTTTGGCAAGATGTGGCGTGGTCTTTTTATTTATTTATTTATTTTTACTTTTCATTACATGATATTTTAAAAAAAGTTCTTTGGAATGACATCTTTTATACCCGCATTTAATTACTGAAATGATAATGACACATTTACTTAATTCAGCAGAATTATTCTATTTGAATACATAAATTGTTGTAACAATATTATATAACCCCCCGTCATCTACCCTCTAGGCCTTTTTTCTATACCTTCTAGGGATAGTATACTTGTACTTATGTAAGATATAAAAGGCCAAAAATATACAATGAGAAGTTTCCCACCTGAAACAATTTTTATGTGCCTGAAAAAGTATATAGTTTTATTTTTATTTTGTATTAAAGGACTCACTGGATTTTACCTCTTGAAAAAAATTACTAAAATATTCGTAAGACAAACGTTTGAAAATTCAAAAAAAAAAATCTACGGAGTAAGGTTTACAGACAAATTATTTTTTTTTAATTTTATTTAATTTTATTATTACTTTTTAAAAATAGAATCCTTTTAGCCAGTATAGGGGTTGTGTAAAAAGAATGTCTTATTTTACTTTGCATTTTATTTAATGCCGTGTATCTGCATTTGTTATTTCAGAAACATTACCGGAAGATGATTTTGTTCTGTTGTTAGAAGACCGAGCTTTTGTAGATTACTTTAACATTTATCAAAGTCTTCCAGTAAGTTTTGTGCTAAATATTTGGTTTATTTTAAGAACTGAATGCTTATATTTGTAGTTTCGTAGCGTTAAAAGCTTCGGCTCATTTTGTCACAGGCACATGGGGCATGGACCTCATTTCTTCTCTCTTGAGCCTAC
>JARWCS010376250.1:0-17944 GCA_034783895.1 Geukensia demissa
ATAACAGTAAGAGATAGGTCATGACGCTTGTGGTCTATTATGTTGACTTTTCCATGGGGAATACAAAGAAAAAAAAAACCCATCAAAATTGGACAAGAAATAGAGAACTTGCATCCAAATAAGAGTAAATCCCCTTCTGGCCCCTCCCCAAAAAACGGGTGGGGATAGATCACCCAAAATCAATACCAACCTTTACCTAGTACCAATTATCAATGTCCCAAAATATTAAAAGGATTGGTTCACTAGAACAAAAGTTATCGTCGTATAAAAAGTCAATTTATCTTAATACATTTTCAGGTCCTCATAGTTTGTTCAACATATGTTTTTCAGATAGTCATCATTA
This sequence comes from Geukensia demissa, assembly GCA_034783895.1. Taxonomy (NCBI): domain Eukaryota; kingdom Metazoa; phylum Mollusca; class Bivalvia; order Mytilida; family Mytilidae; genus Geukensia; species Geukensia demissa. The sequence continues at coordinate 344 of JARWCS010376250.1, forward strand.
GAAAAAAAAAACATGTTTAGTGCAACTTCAATGATCTGATAATAAAATATTAAAAAGAAAAGCAAAAACAAAAAATAATGCAAACTTCATTTCTAGCGTGTGTCACAGGATTTGAATTCTATATTGAGTGGTATTTTAACTTCAAATATACATTAATATTTATGAACTACATGCAATACTAGAAATTTAAATACCTTGTTGTATAACCACATTATCCAGTCGTAGTTTCATTTCTGCTCTCTCTACAATTCTTTCTTCTACTGAATTTTCTACTATAAATCTAAATACTTTCACTTGCTTGGTCTGGCCAATACGATGGGCTCTGTCCTAATAATGATAAGTGGAAGTAAATGCAAAGTCTTAACTAGAACACTGACATGTTACCATAATTACTTTAATTTTTTGACACTGAAAACACTTATTTTTCTTGAATGTTGAAAAATTAGAATTTTGAAAAAGTTTCGTCAGGTTGCAGACCAAATGACAACAAACGGTAAATATTTCGTGTGCAAGCTTTAAGTTCATGTCAATAAGCAGAGTTTGCAAGTCTGAGGTTAGTTTATCTGATTCCATATTGTGAAAGAAAACAGTTTTCGTACTTTGATTCAATGTTTTTTAATGAAATTATTTTGTTTTCACTAGTTGTTTTTGTTACCAGAAGTTGGCAGTTGATGTGAAATAATACTGTTCGCAATAAGATTGATTGAAATCCAGAAATTCATTTATTACTTGTGGTCATTGCTTCAGCAAAATGGTTGGAAATTTTTATTTCTTTTGCAATCGATGTTATCTGGGTTTGAAATAAATTACATTTAGAGCAAATTTCCTTTTACCTGTTTCACTTACAATAGGATTATATGTTGCCTTTTAAATAGAAGATGTAGGGTATTTAATAGCTCTTTGGCCTTGAAAGTAGAAAGGTGAACATTGTCCATAATTGTAAAACCAACTGATCATATGATCAGATGACTGTTTGAGGAAATACTGGATTGTTAGGGGTAAATCCCAATTTAAAATGTTTTATGAAACTGAATTCACCTGAGTACTTTTATCCAATATCATTGTAACAATTTACCAAGTTCATCCAAATCTTACCATGGCCTGGAGATCGACCTGTGGATTCCAGTCTGAGTCATATATAATGACGATATCAGCTGTAGCCAGATTAATACCCAATCCTCCAGCTCTGGTACTCAACATGAAAATGAACTTTGAACTTCCTGGGGCATTGAACTCATTTATAGAATTCTAAAACATAAAAATAATATTTAAAAATATGTAAACATATTTATTATGTATTTTAATATGCGCTGTTAAAAGATTGGACACTTTGGTTAATTCACCCAGAAGATTTTTCATTAGGAATCAATTTCTGCGGCTGATTTCAAACAGTATAATTAACATTTCAATAGCAACGTATTCCATATTGATATATTGCTTAAAAAAGACTACAGCCAAAACTTCTGTGTCATTAAAAAAATGAATTTTCTGAAAGACCATAAAATAAATTAATCCATAGTAGATTATTAAAATTTTTTAAATATTTGGAATAAATGCCTGAAAGACAGAAACCTATTACTCATCTATAATTTTTCAATTTATACAATTCAGTTATGTATTAATTGCTTTCTGGATTAACCTTTATTGAAAAAGCTAGGGGCAAAACATTGAGTCATCACATTTTAAAAAAAATATTAGAATTTCTGCACAACTTCAAAAACAATGCTGGTATGATAAAATGAATGAAATTTAGTACATCTCTCTTAAAACTGTTTGTGATGATATTTCATCAACTGGCAATTTAAAAGTTGAACAGAAAGAAGTGAAAGGGTGATAAGTCTGGAAGGCGAGGCTTACTGTTCTCTCATCGTGAGGTGTACTTCCATCCAATCTACAGTAGTCGTATCCCTGCCAGAAACAATAATCCTCTAGAATGTCCAGTTGTCTGGTCATCTGACTGAAGATTAATACTCGAGAATCTAAAAAAAAGAAATCAGAATTGGCAGAAAAGAAAATTGGACATGTGTCAGTATTTTATAAAGGAAACAAAATGAAAAAACTTTATTTAAAAAAAATCTAATTTAAAATGAAAAAGTGGTTCCTGCAGGGATGTGATTTAGACATTTCACGACCTGCGGAATTTATCGGAAATTTCCTGGAGGAAGTATATATAATAACATACAAAAAAAGTTCAGACAGGATTCAACCCGTGAAAGAATCACAAACTTGTGTCTGTTCTACACAGTATTAGCAACAATGTTGGATAAAAAAATCTGTGACATTTGATCATTCTTAATTTACGTCTTACAGTGTATACTCTGTATGCACAAATTTACAAGTAGAACATTTTTAATTTTTCAAAACAGTTTCAGGAATGACATTGCTGGCTGTTAAAAATGAAATGGTCAAACCTGATGCTAAATCAGCACATATACATGAACATGTAGAAAGAGTAACTCTCATTTTCACTGCAATGGCAACAAGTATCAAATATAACTTTTTCAGTAATTGATTTTTACCAACTTAAAACCTTTTGCTAACTGTAGTAAACTCTTACCCTGTTCCTTCAGTCTTGGCAACAGTTTATGTAGAATTACCATTTTACCACTGTTGTCTACCAGATGCATGTCTGTTGTGTATGGTGGACCTGTTAAATAACAAAGAGATGATATTTCCCTTGTGCTGTTCTTACATTAGAGATCAACAATATTCCTGCTGTACTCTGGGATGATTTTCCTGATCAAGGGAACTAATTAGTAATAGCCAACCTTAAGCTAAATATCAGTATGTAAATTAGGAATCACAATGAACAAATCTGTCCTGCCAAAAGCAGAAACAGTCTGGTTTTTTTTTGGTTGAAGAATCTGCAGTATCAGGGGAACTACAGATCTCAGGCAGGTAACTTACAATCATTATCTTAAGAGTTGTGAATCGAGTGAATCAAATATTCAAAAAAAAAAAAAAAAGTAGTAATAATATAATTCAAATTACGAGTCATACACTCAATTTCAATAAAAATGAGTCATTCATTCAATTTCAATGATTTCTTGTTATACATTCAATTTCAATTAATATGAGTCATACACTCAATTTCAATGAAATGAATCATACATTCAATTTCAATGAAATGAATCATACATTCAATTTCAATGAAATGAATCATAAATTCAATTTCAATGAAATGAATCAAATGACAAACGTTCAACTTCAATGAATAAAAGTCATACAATCAATTTCAATGAGATGTTAAAGAACTGTAATAATTTTTGTATTTAAATAAAGTTCCTCTAATTGTCTCATATAAAGATGTAGCGGAGGAAAATATTTAGTCCCAATTAAAAATCACTTGATTTCAAATTAAATGGGTTTTTTTTTCATAACTTATGCTTTTCAACAAATAAAATTATGTGCCATCTGAAAAAAAAAACAGAAGTATAAAAATAGGAGATGTGGCATGATTGTCCATGAGACAGCCACCCACCAAATGACAGTAGAATTTAAGCTTCTACAGGTCCCATTATGGCCTTCAATAATGAACCAGAGTCCATACCACAACGGAAGCTGTAAAAGGCCCCGAAACACAAAACCTTTCTTCTATCCAATCATACTGCCATGATTCAACTTATGAAATAAGTAACCATAAAGAATGATCTAAAACCGACCTGGTTCAGCCCCATCAAACAGATATGGATGATTACAACACTTCCTCAGCTGCATAAGAATGTTCAATAACCTCATCTTGTCTGTCTTCCCTGCACCATTCACAATGTCTATGTCCTTCATTAAAATCTTTGTGTACCTAAATCATGTGAAAATTATAAAATGCAACCAAATTAAAGGTGTAGATCTTCAATATATATAAAATCACTCAAAGCTTAAGGCTTTTTGTTTTAAATCAGAAGGAGTTTAATGGATACCCTTCTAATAGAAATTCATGAAAAATGATTTAATTCAACTATCCATCAAATCAGAACAAAAATACAAAATGCAACCCAAAATAAAGCTGCACATCTTCAAAATTTCAACAGAATTTAACCTCTCGGTTAAAAGCTGTATTAGTTCATCAAACAAAATGGGGCCCTTCTTCAGACAGACAGACTTTAACTTTAATATATTTATTTTATAATTACAGTCATTGGGAAGAAACAAATTTCCATTCTGAAATTTTCCTGTATATTCCTGTAAAAGCACATCTTTTTACAAATATTATGAAGAAGTCATTACTTACCATATTTTGATAACAAAGACTTGTCTTACAGAAGTTTTATTGTTCATTTTTAGTAATGCATAATAAAGTTGAAATTTTGTTGTCACAGTTTCCTATAATCTTCAGTAAAATTAAGATGACAGAATTTTTCTTTCTGACTAAATCATTATTTCTTGAAATCATAAAGACTCAAAATCATATCCAAACAAACAACAAACTGCTTAAAATTCTGTATTCAATGGTGTAAATTTTAACAAAACCGGAAAAGAAATGAATATGTAATTATAATTCTATTTTACAAACATGGTAATTTAAGAGATATATAAGGAAATATTGGAGAGGAAACTCATTTCTTTTCATCGTCTGTACAAAAAGTGTACATCCATTCTTTTTTTTTCAGGAAATTGTTTTCTTACCAATGTATGAAATCTTACCATTCTCTTTGCATTTTACTAAGACCAACAAATATTTTAGTTTCTTTTTTAGGTAATAATTTCTTTTCCACATCTGATTTGATTCTTCTCAGCAAAAATGGCCTCAATACCTGTAAAAAAACATTCAATATGTAATAAATTACTTGTGTTTTTATGTCTTATCTGTGTACTTGGATTTCCAGTAAAATAATCAGCTAAAAAGGTTGTCATGCCAAATATCCCACTTAGAAAAGCTGAAAAGAGGGGAGATCTCCTTCTTTGCACATTCAAAAGGTTAACAGGTATTTATAATTCTCATACTGGTTCCAATAAAATGATTCTGACATTACAATATCAATGATAACAGATTCAACTAAATTTTATTATATGCATTGACATCTGATTTCGGGTGATACTTAACGGATGTACAAGAAATTAAAATGTGTAATGAAATGATTTCTAGTTTATCTTACATCATGCAAACGTTTGACAAGCTCATTGTCACCACCCAGACAGTCTTTGGCACTAAACCATGAATCAAAATCATCTGACGAGTTGAACACATCAGGCAACAGGAAGTTTAACAAGGCCCATAACTCATGTAAATTATTCTGTAGTGGTGTTCCTGTTAACAGGAGTCTGTTGGCAGATTTGAATTCTCTTACAATTTCTGAAAGCTGAAAAAAATACAAAAAGTTAATAATTATTTGTCAATGCTAACTGCTCACAAATAATAATAAATCACAGGACAATGTCACATAAAATTAACTCATGTTCTCAACCCTATGATAAACTACAATACATTACAAGATATTTGAAAATTGAAGTACTGCCCCGTCCTGACAATAATTTAATTTAGGTTAATAACTAAAAAGAAACTGCTGCAATGATGTTTAATGCCAAACATTTATGCCATATTGTTTAGCAAATGTTTGACACTTTTGACAATTTATAAAACTGTTGTTTCTGATCCAAATCCAAGTTTGGGGTTCAACAGGCCAAAAAAATAACTTAAATTTTGTTTTTAATTCCAAATTACCAACCCTTTTTTTTCGATGTATAACTGGAACCACATATATTTTCATTTGGCCTTATGGGGTCTTTCACTGGTATATTACATAATTAGACATTTTTTTTCCTTTCTTTATTCTTAGTGTGTTAAAATAGTGCATTTGGGGGTAACATTTTAATCACCCAGTGGTTAAATTTCTGCAAAAGATGTGCTAACCCTCAGATTAAATCCAACAAGGCATACTGTGAGCAAAACTTGCAAAAGTTACCACTGCTCACCATGGATTATCTGCCCTTGGAATGAGCCAAGATGAAATTTCTTCCTATATGCATATCTACACAAAGTGTCTAATGATTATGCAAAGTTTCATTGAAATCAACTGAAAGGTTTAGGATGAGATGCACTTACAAGGTATGTTAACAGACAGACATATGGACAGACTGATTCCTATATATATATATCCCTATACAATCAATTGTGGAACAGCCTTTTGTTAATTTTTCGCAAAATTTTGGATTTTTTACAGGGTTTTTTCCCCCTTGAAATTCCATGTATTCATGGATTCACAACATTCTATATATAATGTGGTCCCAAAAAGGAGGAAATAAAAATGTTCAGGACGTTCTAGTCCCTAGAGAAACAGATTCTTATTCTACAACCTGTGATTTAAGGAAAATTTCTCCACTCTCAAGAGTTAAAACTTCTACAGTTTAAAGCCTTCACCAAGGCCTGAGCTTTCAACTTTGAAAACTTACCTACCATATGATGAGAAATTTCATAATTGTCTTGTAACAGAAGAATAATCTATATATTATCTCTGCCACTGGTTTCAATTCATTTAAATTTGGCTGTCCTGAAAAAGTAAAACATATGGTTTGACTTACCTTAGATTTTTCGTTTTTTATTCTGTGAGCCTCATCAATAACCAAGTACCGCCAGTTGAATTTTTTAAACACAGACTTCTCTCGTATACACATTTCATAAGATGTGATACAAACATCCCATTCACCAGGCATCATTACATCTCTTATAAATACATTCTGTAAAGTAAACATTTACATTACAGCAATTAAATTGCAGGTGTACATAATTTCAGAAATTATTCATAATGAATTATTGGAAATAATTTGGGGGTCATAATTGATAAATAATCAATTATGAATTGACCGTAGGATAAAATACGAAGAGCCTAAAAATCTTCAACTACACATTCAACATTAACATTTAAATAGTGTATGAAACAAGGTACATGTATTTAAAACTTATTATAAAATCTACAGAATAAATTATGGAACATGGCAAAGGAAAAACTCCATTTTTAAATCTTTTTTTATTAATCTTTTATTAAATTGTATATCGATTAGTAGCATTGGAAAACTAAAATTGATAGATAAAAGATTATTGTAGATAATTGTAACATCACCATTTCCCACATTTATTTTGTAAAAATTCCTTTTTGGGGTAAGTTACAATTTATCAAGTTTTTAACTAATGCTGATTCATGCATATATAAAATGGGCATTAAAGAAAAATATTGAAAATGACTGCTGCTTTTACATAACAAAACAAATAGGTGTTGATGTTTCAACAGCAACATAATTGAAAACCAATTATAATGTTGTGTGAGCAGAATATAATATAAAACATTTCTGATAAAAAAATTCAAAAATGTATTGTGTGTGGACACAGAATGAATTTCTTCACAGAAGCTTTACCTAAAGTATCCATACCTACAACTAATATTTTTGGAATTCTGCAAATACAGTTATTAAAGACCAGGCTAATGTTTCACAAAAGTCGTAAGACTTACAACTACTTGTAAGTCCTATAAAACGAAAGTAAGTTAGGATCACTCGTAACACTTATGACCTTTTGTAATTAGGTCGCCTGATATATTTTTTCCTCAATACATATCTGTAGCTTCAGACATGATTTTGCAATCTTGCATACTAACCCTTTCATCTTGGTTTCCAGTTAGACAGACAGCTCTGAGAGAAGGGCACCAGCGTTTGAACTCGGCCATCCAGTTAGCAAGTGTAGACTTGGGACATATAACTAAGTGAGGTGATGGTGTGTTTCTGTAATGTTTCATGTAACCTAGTAATGAAATTGTCTGTAATGTCTTTCCAAGTCCCTAAAAAATAACAACTTTTCGAAATGAAATTCACACAATTTTTAAGGTTCGAATACAACAACTTAATTCAAATATTTTCAGTCTGTGAGGGTAAGGTGCATGCCTATTATGCATGCACTAGTTCATTAACTTAAATAATTACTCTTTCTGGTCTTTGTCTGTGAGAGCAAGGTGCATGTGTAAAACGTCCACAATAATTCATAAACTTTAATGATTATTCTTTCTGGCCTTAGAATAAAAACATATCATTAACATATAAAAGTGGATTTACAGTCAAAAATATATAGCAAATAATACAGAAATTTGCTGCATTTGTTTAAATAAATAAATTGTTAAGTTGAAAATACAAAGGCTTTAAAAACATATTTTACCTAGTAGTTATCCCTTAGTAACACCGCTGAAATTAGCTTTCCATTAGGATTTGAGAACTCCTTGTACTATGTTTAGATCTTTTGATTCAAATGCTACTGATGAGAGGTTACATCTTGAAATGTACATATAGCATATAAAAATTCACAATGTCTACTCAACATTGGTAAACTAGTATTTACAAACAATGTGCAACAACTCCTAACCGTATGGGTCAGAAAGAAGAGCGATTGACATTCACTTTACCGATACATACATACGACTGAAATTTCAGATAAAACAAACTAACTAATACTTTAAAGGTGCAATTGGTAAAGTTATTCAAGCCAAACAGGAACTAGAATTGACTACTGGCTGCCATGTCTACTGTATTGAGTTATAACAAGAGAAATTCTAATATATGATCAAATATTGATGATAGCAGTAAAGCTTTGCTTCATTGGCTTTGCCTTGTCAGGATACTTTTTTTAACCAGCAAGAATCAAACAAAAACTTCGAATGATGCAAAATGTTTTCCTTCTTATCAGAATGAATTGAAAAAAATTTTAATATTGCATATCATGTTTCAATAAATTGTTTAGGCAAAGTCAGCCAATCACAAACAAAAACTGTCAAGCCATGATATTTGACATCAACCTTGACATGTAATAGTCTTCAACTGCATATGTCTCCAACAACAGCTTCTGTATTCACAAGTTTAGACAAAATGTACTTGAGTTTTCAACAAAATAATCATGTATATTATTGTATAGCAACGTTATATTCCCCGTAGAACGCAACCAAACGCAGTGCAATATTGTTCTGAGAAATCAACGTTATTGATGTTTTTAGCATTTCAACGGTTTTGCTATGCAATAAAAGGGTTATTGCATGAATATTGATGAATATTATCCCTCATAGAATATTAATTGCACTCGCAAGCTCATGCAATATAATATTCAACTTGGGGAAAATATTCACCAATATTCGTGCAATAACATTATATTATATACAGTGATGAGGTTTTCAGCAATGTATTTTACACATTCCTATAACAATAACAATGCTGGTAGTAACTGGAATATTGGGATAAAATTTTTAAAAGACACAATTAGGAGTTAATAGTAACATATTTGAAGATTTGCAGGCATCAATTGATGATTTGATGATCCCAAATTGAGTTTACTGGCAATGCATTAGCGGAGCCAGTAAACAGATATTTGTGACTGTCAAATCAAAATTGATGCTGACAAATCTTCAAATACAATACTGTTAACTCCATTTTAATGCAAATGAATAAAATAACATTAACAGAGATCCTTGCAACGCATCTAAACGCTTACTGGACGCGTCATTTTCATTTCGGACTCACCGTTTAATCACAATACGCGTCCAGGGACGCATCATTATTTTACCATTACGCATCCGAACCCGGATCAGCGTCAGTAATTTTTAAAGTAAAAATGGCGGCCGATAAAATTTAAAAGATTTAAAATAAGATACCATCATTTAAAGTCAAGATGAGAATAAAACTGTCAATACTATCCACAGCTACTTATGGATAACAATCTGTCGGAAATCAAATGCTCGAGAGTCCTTTGAACCACGCACAGCATATTTCTGTCGTTCCGTCGTGTCATGACTTGTGGTGAACCGTGTTTCTTTGTTAATATTACTGGCATCCTATTCTTACTTGCTTACTTTTTAAATGTTACGATAATCTAGTATAAATTTGATTTCACCTTTCAGACTTATCATTTTTTCAATGCATATTAAGAATCAAGTACGTTTTATGTGCCAGATTACCCAGTCTACTCTTAAGACGAAGTTGTATTAAATTTCAGTAATAAATTAGACAATTTATGATGCAAGATATATGTGTTATGATCAATATTTTAAATTAATTACGATTTTTGTTACAATTAGCTATTTCTATATGCATTTAATTTTGGATTTTATATTAATTGTTTCAGTCTATCTTGCTATTATCACTGAGGCATCAACAATTCATGAATTCTGCTGCAACAGTCAGTTTTACACATCAAAGCTTGTTACTTTCAACAGATCAATGTTTGAATAATTTAAAATTACAGAAATTAATAAAATTTATGGCTGCTGTTACTTTTACATTTAGACCAACAAATAAAATTAAAACCACTTCAATTGCTTCCTCCACAACTCCTCAAAACAGAATTTAAACTTACATTATGCATCTAAACATAAACAATATACAATTTTTAGTTTTGTTAAACCATTTACATGGAAGAGGAAATAACACGTTCTTATACGACGCTTGAAAAACACTAGTCCAGTCCATGTGGACTCACCAAAAAAATTTGGGACTCATGAAAATCTGCTGGGACTCACCATTTTCAAAAGTGGTGAGTCCAGGACTCATCAACAAAAATTCCTACAAGTATCTCTGTTTTAACAATGGTCAGGATGGAAGCATAGTTTTAAGTTTACATTTGTCTGCATATGACTGCCATTGTGGCAGCTACCATAAAAGAAAATTGTCCTTTTAAAAACTTCTTTCCATGATTGTGACCCACCACGGAATCATCTTCAGAGGTAGATATGAACAGGTAAAAAGTATGCTCAGATTTATCAATACATTTCTGCATTGAAACCTAATTGAAACACAGACCAAATGAACTGGAAAGCCTTCCAGACAAAAAAAAAACATTACATGGGAACTTGTGTTAATTCTTTCACCTCTAGGAATAACAGTAGAACATAAAAACTTACAGATGTTCTGACATCAAGATCTTCAAACTGTTTCTCAAATTTCTGCATAACCTGTTCTACCTAAATAAAAAATATGTAGTTTTAGTTGAAACTCATATAGTTCTGTACTACAATAATGTACCGGTACAATAAAATATTAACATAACAAACGACTGCTATTGTTATTTGCATTATTTGAATGTTATATTATAGTAATGTGATAGCTGTGAGGATATGATTACCCCTGTTATTGGATTTAAATATGCAAACCTGTGTCTGTCATTAACTTTATCAGTACAGGTAGGAACTTAAAAGAACTAATACCAAACAAAATGACAAAAATATGGGAAAAATAGTCCCAAATATACGCAAGAAAATAAAAGTTGAACTGTCTTTTAGAATATTTGCAAATACAGTAGACCCCTCTTATGAGACAACCCATCTGCAAAACAAAAAGGGTTGTATAATAGGGGTGGTCTTTGGTGAGGGGAGTTGGCCACCAACCCATATACATGAATATTTGCATTTCTACTTTCACTTTCAGAACAGGTACCAGTATGTACTGGTAGCAGATGTTTTTGTAAGCATAACTGTCCTATTTTACTATGTTCATTTTTTTCTGTAATAAAAAATGTGAATCAATGTAACTGCTGCTATTTTTATTGGAGTGTCTTGTATACTTTTGGTTTTTTAAATCTCAGTAATAATGACCTTGCTGTGAACTTTAAAAAGCCATGTGGAACAAAATCTAGAAATAGATCGTATCCCTGAATTACCATGATTTTAATTTCAATTGAAATAAAGGCAAAATCAATCTTTTTTAAAATCTTCTTTATGTAACAACCTGTTGAATGTTTTTAATCTTGCATTTATAAGTGCATTAGTATATAATACATGTATTTGTATACATACGCTTCAAGATTATGGAACAGTGTAAACAAAAAAGGCTGTCAAAAATTTTCCATGCACGAAACATGTGCTCAGTGTACATGTCTGTTTTGCAACATTCTTAATTGTTTTAAAACGTTGAAAAGGTTACCTGTATGATAAATAATGTAATTTTGTCACCAATTTTTATTAATTTCGACTCCATCTGAAAGTCATGTGAATGAGTAATGTGACCATGCACCTATATTTGAACTTGTAAAAAAAATCAAGTTTGTTTTTACCGGATGATAAGAGAAAAGAGATGTTTTATATAGTATTTTAGCAGTAATTTGTCGTGTTAGCGGGGTGTCTGTTGGTGAGGGGTAGATTAATGTTTAAATGATCTAATGCAAACAAAAACTGCCTGTATAGTGTAAGTGAGTGGTCGTTGGTGAGGAGACCGTATGCTAGGGGGACTACTGTAAAATCAAGCTAATCCTCAGCTTTATCAAAATTAATCAATTAAGTGACATAAAATTTTTTAAGATATCATTGCATCACCAGTATAAACTGTTGTCATGTCAGCAGTAAAGAGATGACACAGACAAATCTGGTTCACATGAAATTAATGTGGAATTAAACTTCAACAAACCCTAATGTGAAATTTATGTGAAGATCTTCATGTAACATTCACATGAGAAAAACATAACTTAAAGTGAATCGAGTCTAAACTAAAATTGTCTGTGTGGTGGTAAAAGTTAGATAGATAGTTTTACCTAAAGAAAGCAAGCTAAGAATTTTGAAAAGAATGGTAGATGCTTAAAAATATTTGTAGATCATTATTTCTAACCTTTTCTAAATCCATAGATGCCATGGCTTTGTCTAATGCTTTTGTTACACCTTCCATATTTTTTGTTATCTGAAAAATACAATGCAAAATTTACTACCATAAACAAATGACTAACAGAAGAACTAATAATGGTACCGGGGTATATTAAAATATTTTTTGCTTTTCCTCAGACCTTGTGAAAGAAAGGAATTATAAATAGGAAGTCAACAGTAAGAAAAGGACTACAATTACTGTATAATCACAGTGACATTATTTTATATATAAAACTCTCAATCATAACTGTAAGACTGGCAGACTTAAATTAAAATCCATGAAAATGTGTATAACCAATGGCAAGTATTAAACTAACAAATGAATCATTATTTCTTGATAGCGATACTGAATCATACCCCTTTCATTGTAACAGCTGATTGCACCCGTGCTGAAACACCATCTATTCTGGCTGCCATTCTAAGGTAATTCAAGTTCTCATTTTTCTTCCTAATTGCATTTTCAGCATAAATTCTGGCTCTTTCTACATCTTTTTGTGCTATTGCCTTAACAGAAAACATGTTTTAAATCAATCTTAATATCAAAATATACATTGTACTCAATGTGTTTACTCTTGCACTATTTTTGAACACTGTTGTTATATATAAAAAAAACTTCACTATTAAAAATACTTAGTAAAACTTGTCAAATCTAAAAACATCCCAGACTAAAATTAATTGTTTAACTCATATGTTGATCAATAGTTGCTGGCTGCTACATTTACTGTGGTGTCAAGTCCTAAAACCAGGGTTTAGGTATCTCCTTGAAATGTACAAATAGCATACCAATATTCACCATTGGTAAACTTGTTAATGTCTCTGCTGATGTCCATTTGAGGGAATTCACCAGCCCAATTGTCAAACTTGTATGGCATGAAATTTATCAAACAATGTATTAAAGAAATTTGCTGCATTTGTTTGAATTTTAAAGCACTGAAAATACAGAAAGGCTTAGAAATGTATTGTACTCAGTAGTTTCACCTGCTGTTAGATTTTACTTCCTATTTCTATTTGTTTGGATTTCAGTACTTCTTTTACTAAGTTTTGATCTCCTACTTACTATACTTTGGTTCTAGTGCTACAGTACTCTGTCTGGATCTCCTACTTACTACATTTTGGTTCTAATGCTACTGAAAAGAGGTTACTCCTTGAAATATAAATATAGCTTACAAAATTCACCATATTTATTCAACACTGGTAAACTTGTACAATAAAATGATGATTATGATTAAATCTAAAACATTATCTCCTCACAAGTCTTCTTACAAATTTACTGATTGTGCATGTTGTGGTTGAGATAAATACCTAAAAATATTGTTTCTGGGTAGCACATACCTTTTTGACTTTAGCCTGTTCTTTCTTTTGGTCTTTTTCAGCTTTTGCAGCCAATCTCTCTAATTGTTTACAGGTGAACTAAGAGAAATATAATTCAAACAAGACAATCAACATTTTTTTTTATTAATCACTTTTTATGTTTTGATTCTTACCGTAGTAATAATTTCTTACTGTTTTGTTAAGTCACAACTGACCAAACATTATTCTGTTTATCATGGCAATCTTTAAACTGACAAGGGTTATAAAAATAAATTTTTAAGAGAAACATATTTAGTTGTGTCAGCCATCTTTGGTGGAAAGCAAACTTTGTAGTCTTATTTTTTAATTTTGTACACATGACTATCTGACAGTGTGTGAGCCTAACAAACTAAAAATAATACAGCAACACATATTCCTTGTTTATTTTCAGATTACTGTACCATCTTTTTCATATTGCTGGTCTATCCTTTTAAGCTTTTGTATATTTCAAAAAATGAAAGAAAGAAACAGTTGTTCTAAAATTTCCAAGTTACAATGTGCTGTTAAAAAACAATACTTACCCTTAGTTGAAACAGTGTATCTGAAATAGGAAATAAATGAAATAATTGTTTCATATATTTCCTTCCCAAATTTGGGACAAAACATTTTTCCTATAAAATCAGTATATGCATTCATAATTTTTTTCACACATCTGAATATCCATTTTTTGTTGGAAAGTATACAAAATATACAAAGAAATAAAATGCATGATGTAACAACAGTTAATTTCTAGTAAATTATGATGTAAACATAATTTTACATTAAAAATAAAATCAAATGTCCTCTCAAATTTTCTGACTTTTACCTTCTATAAAATAACATACACTTCCTTATCCTTGACATTTATATGTACCTAAATCTTTCCTTTTATATAGCTACTGTAGTGTTCACAAAACTTACTCTTTCAAGGTCGATACTTTTGTTGTATCATGTATTAGTTTAATGTTTTCAGTATCAATTTTAAGTGTTAAATCTGTTTCAACCGATTTTTATAGTGTGTTTTCATTCCATTGTCCCAGGTTTGGGGGAGAGTTGAGTGCTCACCAACTGGTTAAACCTGCCACAATGTTATGCACCCGTCACAAGCCAGGAACCTGTTGTTCAGTGGTTGTTGTTGTTTAATTAGTCATTTATTGTTACACCATTTTTTCAATAGATTAGGTCCATTGTTGTGCTTGATGAATAGTTTCACATTTTGTATTTTGGGGCCTTTTACAGCTTCCTTTATGGTATGGACTCTGGTTATTATTGAAGGCCGTAATAGGACCTATAGAAGATTAAATTATACTGCCATTTAATGGATGGCTGTCTCATGGACAATCATGCCACATCTCCCATTTTTTTTGTATTATTCATATATTGATATACATAAAAATATTGATATTCTGGGAAAATACAATAGAACATAGAAGAAGGACACTCCATCTCATAATGAAGAATCTGTGAAAGTTTGGTTAAAATCTGTTCCAAGGCTTTTGAATAGTAGTGGATTAGAAAGTGTGACGCCGACAATGACATGATGCAAGACAACAGATAGTGATTCCTATATATGACCTCTTGTTGGAAGCAACAGGCAACACAAAAAATAGGGACCTCTCGGTAGTGTAATGGTTAGCATGCTTGCCTTGATTGCAGAAGGTCTACTACAAAAACAAAGAATGAATACCAATAAACATGTTTACAATGACAACCGATGGAAAATATCCAAGATCTTTAAGTAGTTATAGTTTTTCATTTTGCAGTAAATGTGATTGAAGCACAAATAAAATTTGTGTTATTCTCTTCCTTATATGGGTCAAACATACATCATATTATTGTTTGTGAATATCAAGTCTCAGATTGTCTCGCGAATAGAGATGTTTATGATTATGTAAAAACACTTGGATGTTATTTCTATTGTGACATCACTAATTATTCACATTACTTTGAAACACACTCACTAAATCTTGGGGAGGCCTAGCTTTAAAATACGCCTTATTTTACAGTCCTTGATTTCAAGTTAATGTCCAAGCTAGACATTAAGTAAATTTTTCTTGTGATGTGGAGGTCCCACAGAGACGTCACCCTTGGAGAAATAGCCCTATGAAGAAGTTGCCCTGAAAGAAGTTGCCAGAAATGAAAAAAAAGTCATATAGGAGTACTTTCCCCAAATTAAGACAGTGATCTATTATTTAAAAAAAAAATATTCTGAAAGTAATACTTGTTTAGGAGGCAGCGCTTGTCAACATTTTGTAAATATTTGTCTTAACTCAAATAAACAGTAACATGAAACTAGTTATATACATGTATTTGGGGGCCTTTTGCAGCCTCCCCTATGGTATGGAATCCAGTTCATTATTAAAGGCTGTAATGGGACCTGTAGAAAGTTAACTTCAACTGTCATTTTGTGGATGGCTGACTCATGGACAATCATGCCACATCTCCTATTTGTATATTTTTTACTTTTAATTTAGATCAACATTTGTTCTTCAGGTGATATGCAACTAATGTTTTATTGCTCGCTGATAAATTAAATAGTAATACATATTAATAAATATAGCTTTATCTGTTTATGTTGTTGATTGTCTTTAGATGGTAAAAATAACTACAATAAAATAAGAAAGAATGTAAACAAGTGAGACCTAATGATGTCTGGACCTGCGCGCTCGCATAACTTCCGTAAAATTTAGAGGATCAATATTTCCTGCTAATATGCACAACTACATATGATGTTCTTACTGTATACCAAGTTTCGTTGAATTTGGTTGGGTAGTTTCAGAGGAGTTGAGATAACAAGTTTATGAGTATTTTCTAAGTTCCAAGGGGCATAACTCCCACAAAAATGTGGGGATAAAAATTTCCTGGCGATATGCAAAACTACATATGATGTCCTATCCACAACCAAGTTTCATGAAAATCGGAGAAGTAGTTTCAGAGGAGTTGCCCTAACAAGGTCATTTGTAAGTATTTTCTAAGTTTCAAGGGCCGTAACTCCCACAAAAATGAGGGGATCAAAATTTCCAAGTGATATGTAAAACAACAAATGATGTCATATCTACATGTACATACCAAGTTTCATAAAAATCAGATCAGCAGTTTCAGAGGAGTTGCACTGACAAGGTCATTTATGACTATTTTCTAAGTTCCAAGGTTCATAACTCTTACAAAAATAATGGAATCAAAATTTCCTGGTGATATGCATAACTACATATGATGTTCTATCCACATACCAAGTTTCATGAAAATTGGATAAGTACATATGTAGTTTCAGAGGAGTTGTGCTGACAAGGTCATTTATGACTATTTTGTAAGTTCCAAGGGGAATAACTCCCATAAAAATCAGGGTATCAAAATTTCCTGGCGAAATGCATATCACATATGATGTGCTATCTACATACCAAGTTTCATGAAAATCGGATCAGTAGTTTCAGAGGAGTTGCGATGACAAGCTTATTGGGTCGGACGGACGGACAGACGGACGGAGTGACCCGACTCCTAGACCTGCTTCCGCCGTTGGCGACGCAGGTAAAAAATCCTTAAAAACATGTTAAAGTGTTTAAGACATCATCATTTTAATTTAATATGAAATTCATATTTTTTAAATATCTTTAGGCCACAGTTTTTTAATTTGTTGGTTTACGGATCCGCCGACCCGATTTTTTCAAGATGTTGAAAAAAAATA
>JARWCS010376251.1:0-10072 GCA_034783895.1 Geukensia demissa
CGAACATGTTTAATAGTGCTGCATACTATTTGTGGGTGTCGAAAGCCATGAACCTGTAGTCCAGTGGATTTCTTTTTTTTATTTTTCACTGTTATTCTTTTTATTTACATTGTAATCTAAATTGCCCGATTATTATTTCGTTTGTTTATCGGTACATTATGTTTTAAGGACTTAAACCGCTTGTCTTAATGTGCGGAACTTTGTCCATTGTTGAAGGGCTAAGGGTAACCTAGATGTTGAAAATATGTGCTTCTTGGGGGGCTGTCTCAAATTCAAGTATCTTTATATTTATATGAGGTCTGTCAAGATGGGGAAATCAAAATATACTGTGAATTTAAGGCTTAGACCAAGACGAAACACAACAACACATACAAATATAGTGATAAAAATAAGTTCTTAAACTACTGCATGTTGAAATGAAACACAATACCCGGATCTTAAACCGACAATGAGCAGCAGTCCCTAAATTTCAGTTGGGCTTTTTATATATGTTTTTGTCAATGTATGAATTTTCAGGAGAAACTGTACAGAGGCAATCACAAACAAGACACGACCCAATTTGTTTACCTTATCATAAATGTTTTTTTTCTGACATCTACGAAATCAGATATTAATGAAACATTGTTTGTGTTTTAATATTCTGAAAGAAAACACTGTCAGTATATGTTTGCTAGTTTTTGTCACGAAAATGTACAAACAGACAAACATCATTTATTAATTCGTTCTTTTCTATAATTTCCATATGATAATTTAACTAATTTGCAATGAAGACACAAATGTTTTTTCCTTTAACGTTCTTTCAAATACAACAATCAGGAGTCGCTTCTTAAGAAATCAGCATTGTCAAAAATCAGAAGTAGCAATGTACAACTAGAAACAAAAATCAATATTCGTCACTGACCGATGAAGCCTTACTTTTCGGGAATATTTCCAAATCTTTCAGTAAAAATGACAACCTTATTTTAAGTTTTTCCTAAATAAAATAACTAAAATAATGTTTAGTAGGACTTGACAGCCTATTTCTGTGTGCTTATATGATTTGTATCATGAAGCGACAACTGTTCCTATAAACATAGGAATTTGTAATTAAGGCAATTAATAACGACGTACTTAGGCTTGTCGTGATTGTATATAACAAACTGGAGTAAAACAAATACATTTTTTACTTTCATGCTTAAATATTTGCAAAGAATATGAAAAAGATTGTTTATTTACAAAAGTCGTTAAAGAACAGAAATCACATTCGCAGGTTACAAAAATCAAACGTTTTTACGATTCGCTCTTTGTATATAGTGTTTTTTCTCATGTTCAAATAAGTTGAATCATACCAGCCAGCTAGAAATTCTGATCTGCAAGCGATTCTTAAATGAATTACATGAATCCAAACCAATTATTCTTGCAAAGTGATTATTCAATCAATTTATTTGGTGGCACAGTGGACTAGATAGCCAATCAGACTCCCATCATCAGTAAAACTGACCGCTGCTATATGACTGCAATATTGTTGAAATTGACGTTAAACCCGGATCATCCAAACAAATCAATCGTATTTGTGGTTTTTGACATACAGATTGGTGGTTTTTGACATAAAGATTTTCAAAATTTGGAACAACCAGATATCATGATCTGCACCGTTGATCAGGATGAATTTCCGATCTTTATGAAAATTTGGTTCGGACAACATTCTGAACTTTTCTACCAGTTTTGATTGAATTCTGTTGGTTTCGGCAAAAAAAAAAAAAATGACCACATGACATTTCCATAGTCCGCATTAGGGTTTAATGTCTAAGATGCTCCATGGCGGCCAATCTTAATTTCCGTTCGGCAAACTATTAACATGTTTAACACTCATGCCAAATGAACAATCAACTTTTAATAAAAAAACAACAAATAGTAAATAAGGAAAAAGAACAAAGTAACGAAAGAAAGCAGTATGACAAAAGGGTACCGAATTCATATTTGGACGGTACCATACGGGGAACTTTTTACAATTAATCAAAATGACAAGGGTCGTTAAGGCCCATTTTTGGCACAATATTTGGCTAAAAAATGAAAATTGGCAAATATCAATTATTATATATTTTTTGTATTGAATAATGCCTATAAAAATAAAATCCAAAAGAATATTTAGTTTAATTAGTTCTATAATGGTCACTTGACACCTAGAAAATGCTTTAAATGTGAAAATAATAAGAAATTTATTAATTTGATACAATATTTAATACTATTTTGTCGATTTTAATATAGATCGCACAAAAACATCACAATCAAACTTTGCACAATTACAGATCTATCAAGTACATATGTTTGATTAAAATATCTTTGTGATGTTTTTTGTGCGATCATATCTTTTTTTAACAAAACACCTCCAAAAATTAAGTATTTTTACCGAAAATGTTAAATTCTTGTCAAAATAGTCAAATATACCCTTTCATTTTGTCGCATTGACGAAAAGTAAACAAGAAAAAGTAATGAATTATTAAAAGACGATTATAAAACAGCATTTTCACAACATCCTATTACTATTGTGTCACAAAATCTTAAATTTGGGCCAAATATAGGGCTTAGCGTATCTACTCCTTTTAGTAACAATTAACTAGTATTTAGAGACAAGAACATATATTAATTATACCGAACCTATGACTGTTTTAGTAATGGCAACCGTCTTGGTAACAAGTGTTAATTACTGGACACAATTTGGGTAAAGAAATACCAAAGGACCATTTAACAAACATTATAGGATTCATGATACGTTCGGATGTGTCGACCCACTTGGTTACCTGTCCGGTGTGCCAGAGGAACATTTGATAAAAGACAATATATATTGACCATTCCGCCAAAGATTGGTTTCGATTGTGTAAGTAGAAGGAAATTTTCCATAGAGTTCTATGTTATTTCCTTAATATATTAAATTTATTTCGGCTGTAACGGCTTGGTAGGTAGGCGTGGATGCAATGCACATTTTCGTTGGAAATGATCTAAGATAAGCGATGTCAGCGAAAATCTAATCTAAATTTTGAATTTAATTTACAAAATAAATTTTTAGAAATAGTTCAGTCATCTTCCAATTGTTAAAATACAATAAAAAAATTTTGATGCTGCTGAAAAATTTAGTAATCCAGGCCCAAATCTCATTTTTTATCATTATCAGGCACAAGAAATAAAAGTATTCTTATTGATATGCAGCTTAAACAATTTGAAGCTCCGCTTTATGGATCTGACATTTGAAACGAAAATATTACAATTATTGACATAGTTCATTTTTATTTTGTAAAACATTTAGATGTTAGATGTTCAACGGCAAATTTCATGGTAAATGAAAATTAGGACGATAAGAATAGAATACAAATTTAAAAACACCATCTGAATGCCAGAGTACTTCATGTATTAGAAAAGAAACGAGCAAGCTAATGTAGCGTTAAATCGCCTTACTTGGCTTCCCGTTTCGATTTCTGTGGCCTTAGTACTTTTATAACCATGTTTGGACGTTAGATTTTGTTTGGCTCTTATCAACTGATCAGAGGTGACTTTTTGAAATGTGCATATAACACTTCAAACTTTACTATACTTATGCAACAATGGTTAACTTATATTAAGACATATTATTTAGCGCTGACCAGATTGCACGTGGTGATTTTATTGATGTCCCAACAGCACGAGTTCAAATCCCTTGGAGGACGGACAAAATTTGTCAGACAGTGAAAAATCTTATTAAATACTGCAAACATTGCATTTTTGTGAATTTTGCATGCACAATTCGTTTGAGATTGCGCCAAGATACAGGTTAAATACTGCTGACGTGGTGTTAAATAATAATCAATCAATTATTGGGATATAGTCAAGAAAAAAAATTACTTTCCCTTGCATCTGTTTAAATAGGTCGAGAATACGTTGGTTTTGCATACATTAAAATAACAACAGTAAACAGCTTTTACTTACCATATCCGAAATTAATGTCGGTCAGAAAAAAACAAATAATCCCGATGGTTTGCAATACGCACATGTTTAAAATAAATTTACAACTTCTATACATATTCCAAAACACCCGGAAGATAAGTTACTGTACTTCATACATCGTTGCCTCCTCTTTGGGTACTTAAAATTATATCGACATACCTAATAAATATGTCAAATTTTAAAAATATAGTATGGGAAGAAAAGTGTTGTCATTGAAATTAAATACTTTTTATATAAAAAATGCGAAGGATAATTTTTATATGATTTGATAAAGAGTTTACATTTCAAACATGTTATATCCTCTGTGGAGCCGGTAAAGTGTTTTCTTGTTCGTGAGGTTAATATGGATTTAAGCATACGGAATATACCTTTGGATGAGATGATTCTATATTTCCTGAAAAAGAATTTTAACTTTAATCTGATGTGCCTGAGGATATTCACCCAGTCTAGTTGTCAGAGTTGTTGAAATTTATCAAATTAAACTTTACTGTTTCAGAGGGAATAGATACGTTAAGCCCCATTTTTGGTCAAAATTTCAGATTTTGTGACACAATAATAAGTTGTTGTAAAAATGCTGTTTAATAATCATGTTTTAATAATTCATTACTTTTGCGTGTATACTTTTCGTCATTTCGAAAAAATGAAAGCGTATAGTTGACTATTTTGACGAGAATTTAATATTTTCGGTAAAAATATTTAATTTTTGGAGGTGATTTGTTCAAGATAGATATGATTGCACGAAAACATCACGAAGATATTTTAATCAAATATTTGTACTCGATAGATCTTTAATCGTGCAAAGTTTGGTTGTGATGTTTTTGTGCGACCTATATTGAAATCGACAAAATAATATCAAATATTGCATCACATTAATAAATTTATTAGTATTTTCACATTTAGAGCATTTTCTATGTGTCAAGTGACCATGGTAAAACTTATCAAACTAAACATTTTGTTGAATATATTTCCATAGACATTATTCAATACAAAAAATTATAAATAATAGTTATAAGCCAATTTTCATTTTTAGCCAAATTCTTGGGCCAAAAATGGGCCTTAACGACCACGTCCTTTTCTGCATGTGTTTAAACTTAAAAGCGCTGGAAATATACAAAGGCTTCGAAAAGTATTTCACCTTGCATTTGTCCCTACCGCTGTATTTTAATTCCTATTTCGATTGTTTTGCATTTGAGTACTTCTTTACTATGTTTTGACATCCAAATGGTTTAGTTCTTATGCTAATGATGAGAGATTATTTGATTTATATATATGACCATATTTATTCAACATTGGTAAGCTAGAATTTTTTAAAGCATCGATGACTTTAATGATGTCTAATAATAATTAACAGCTCAGTTGTAAAATTTGTCTGACAGGAAATTACTGTAAATGCAAAAATTATTGCGACGTTTTTATTATTGCGAATAATGCCACAGGATTGAAGTCGCTAAAATAAGAATTGCTATATCAAATTTTCTAGTTATGTTTTGTTACACTTTTCGAAAATTCGCAAAAATAAAACTCGGATTAAGGTCTTCATTCAAATGTTTGCAATAATAAAAACACGTAATAATTCCTGAATTTACACTAATCAAATAACGCCTTACAGAAATTTGCTGCATTGGTTTTAATGCTTAAGCTCTGAAAATACGTCGAGGCTTCGAAACGTATTACATCAAGTGGTTACCTCACTGCTGGATATGGATTCTTAATACGATATTTTTTTTTGCAATTTGAGGACTCCTTTGACTATGTTTGGTTATCGGACTCCCTCTGTTTTGGTTTAAATACCATTGATGAA
The DNA here is from genome assembly GCA_034783895.1 of Geukensia demissa. Lineage (NCBI taxonomy): Eukaryota > Metazoa > Mollusca > Bivalvia > Mytilida > Mytilidae > Geukensia > Geukensia demissa. The sequence continues at coordinate 5,759 of JARWCS010376251.1, forward strand.
ATGTTTCTACTTGAAACACACATATCGAAATTTACCATATTATTTAACATTTGTAAACTTGTATTTTAAAAATTATGTCCACTACGTGCATATTGTTTTTAAGTCTTTATTTACATTATTTTTCCCCTAAATTACAAGTTTCGTTTCTTGTGCAGATACTTTGGGTGGATTTGACTTCTATTCAGATTTGTTTGGATATAAGTAAGTATACTTTGTTTTGGGAACCAACAAGTTTACCGGTGATGCATTATAACGTATTTAGGCTTCCTTTTGGTTTTAAAGCTGCCAAATAGAAGTTGTTCGTTTAAATATGTATACATCATACCTATATGCACAAAAGTGAGACAACATAGATAACCATATATTTTGAAATCAACATGTCATTATGTCGATGTCACTTCTGGTGCATCAGTTGTACTCGAGGGATTTACCAGCCCAGCTGTCAGACTTGCCCGACATGAAATTTTCGACATAGTTTTGCATCAATTTACGGTTTTTATTGAAATTTTGAATCCCCGATTCAAGATGTGTTCAATTCTTGTATTGCATATGGAGGAATTACTTACACTGGATTTGACATCTTATTTCGTGTTGGATATGAATTATTGGTGAACTATTATGAATCTCTGTGTTTTGCATGGTTGACCTGATGAGAGGTTATTCTTTGAAATCTGTATTCAAAATAATTTTATAATATAACATAGGTATTCATGTGCAAAAACACAATTTAAAAGCACCCGCCGAATACAATATTACTGATTTTGTCGTATTAAATCTATTTTTGTTATTGGAATGTATTCGACTTTTGCAAAGAAAATAAATGTTCATCCAACAAATTGTTTGCAAAAACTTTTTGATATATATTTGAGAGGTTTTTATTGAAATTAGTTTTGGGATTTATCGTATCTTTTATAATTTAGGAATGATTTCCCGTTTTTGAATGCATAATTCAAGCACAAGCAATTGTTATAGTTTATATTAAAAGGTTTGGCTTCATTTGAAAGACAGAAAACAAAGATGTCTTTGGACCGAGTCGTGGAAAAATACAACTTATCTTATTGAATTAAAAACTCGTTTTTAGTTCAAGAGGCGAACTAGTATTTGTCTTGTCAAAAAACAATCGTGGCACCTTATTCATGTTATTGCAAATACTTTAAAATACAACATTACCAATGGTAAATAAATATGGAAAGTTTAGGTATGCTATATGTACATTTCAAGGAGTAACCTCTCATCAGTAGCATTAGAACCGAAACATAGGAGGTCAAAAATCCAAAATCGAAGTTTAATGTCGACTGTAATTTCGTGTTTGGCTGTCTCATGGACAATCATGCCACATCTGCTATTTTGAAGTTGGTTAAACAAAGAGGGACGACGTACGGTAAGCATCCTTTTTGCCCACTTAAGTGAAAACTATGCGATAGTTCTGAAGTATGTCGCAAAACGATATTGATTAATTTAACTTTACAATAAAGGGCAAGTTTTTCTGTTAAAAATTGATTCGGGTTTGCCATTGGAAAACATCGAAAGATATACATTGATATTTTTTTTCTCTTTTTTTGGTAAACAACAACAGTAAACAAAAAATGGCTGATGTTAGTGTGTCACAGGTCTCATCCCTTTTGACCACTTAAGTGAAAACTACGCGATTGTTCTGAAGTATGTCGCAAAATGGTATTGATTAATTAAACTTAACAATCCAGGGTAAGTTTTTCTATTAAACATTGAATCGCGTTTGCCATTGAAAAACATTGTGAGATGTTCATTGATTTTTTTCTCTTTTTTGGTAAAACAACAACAGTAAACAAAAAATGGTTACTGTTAGTGTGTCACATGTCTCTCCGGACCATAAGTTGCGAAAATGCTGACTGTATAAAGACGGTATATGATGGTTAACACTGACAATTAATTTATACCTAAAAAGCAATCGTCGCTCGATAGTCACGAGACGTTGCGCGAAATTTGCATGATTTTTTATATCGATGTTTTCTAGTGACGATCGCCGACTGCCGCGCGAATTTGCTTTAGTTGATGGAAATATTTATGGGAGCACATTTTTTTTCAGATGATAAATTTAAATACTGCATCTTCCCATAGCCTTCAATAATGTTGCGTATGGAAATATCAATTGAAAGATTAAAATAATATGATATTCCAGTTTTTGAATATTATAAACAAAAAAAAAGATTTTTGTAAGTTAAGAAATCGACTAAACATTTTTTGCTTTAGACTTATAAATCACGTGTAGATATTTTCTTTACTACAAGATGAACTCGACCAATTATTGTATTTATTATATATATTATTTATATTTATTATACAATTATTCAGATTTTGCTTGAAATGTGATCTTCCTTGTTCTACATGTTTAAACTGGTTTTATAATACTTGTATCCACAAGCAATTGACCATGAAACAACCAGTACAAATATTCAAGACGTTATCGATGCCCAATGTTAATAACTGTTTCTTACCCGCTACCCATCAAAAAAGTTTTTAAAAAACGAATAGACAAGAAATTAGAACGGATACATATTTACATATCATAAACATATGATATTACCACATGAAATAATTTTCTTATTACATGTATATAGAAATAAGAAATTTGCTTATTTATGGGGCAAGGCTCATTGATCTTATGGCCACTGTTTTCTTGGCATAACGGAATCATACTTTGTTGAACCTTAAGATAACAGTATCCGATATGATTCATCATATGCTATAAAAGGCTACGATGTTACACTGAACAGAAAAGGGACACATTTTTTTTTCAAAAACACTTTTAATCTAGAAAAAAAAAACAAATGCTTCAAATTATTCAAATGTTGGACTTCTTGACTGTCAAGTTTGTGCCTGTGTATTTCGATGGACTATGTATCTGCTCTTCTAATTGCTGGCTTGTTTCTTTATCATTCAAGATATATTGTCTTTAAGGATAGCACAGAAATATAATTTAAAACCTTCGATTTCAGCTTTCGATGTAAAGGTGTAGTTCACTGAATAACACAAACACAGATTGGGTGATGATACATACCTCAACATTGCAAATAGGTTTGAAACATCTTAGGTATCAATAACTGTTACTCTTGTAGTATGTCGCGTGTTTTTTCATTTGCCTTTAATATGTCTTAAATTATTTTTTGCAGGTTTACTATTCATACAGCCTTTAAAGTTAGAAATTTTACGGATATTTATCACAAACTTTTTTAACATGTGTGCAATTGCTCTTGCGATAATTTGCAGTTTCAATCTCAGCACCTGAATTTAACCACCCTTTTTGTCCGACTAGTGTTTTTATCTTTTTTTATTTTTTTATTTTAATTGCTTTGAACGTTTACCTTGATTGTGCTGCTGTTCTTTCTCTGGGTGGACACTTCTTATTTAAACTTTTTTTATCTATAAATGGTATATGTTGTCTAGTCAAGAATAGATAGACACCTTGAAAAGTACATGTGCCTTTCAAAGAGGAAAAGCTTATGCAATGAGTGCTAACATAATTGTATCATCAGGAAACGGGATCCAGATTTTATAATAACCATTACATTGATAATGCTAAATGATTGATGTGAAACAAATTGTACATCTCTAAATAAGATGAAATAAAAAATAAACTGCATCCAATCAGAATGAAGATATAATTTTCTTTGGAGATATTCATCAATTTTTCTGGTCACACATTAATTGGGATATTAGATACAGCCAAAGTTGGTGAATAATAAATACGATTTAAAGAAAAATAATTCAAATGCAATCTTTCTTCCTAATAGATAAATATTTTCTTGTAATTATCTGAAAATATCAGCTGAGACGAATTCTCAAGAGACATAAGAAAAGATCCGTCGGAGAAATGACAGAATAATGCATTACAAGAAATGCCATAATGTCAGACATGGTAGCTTGATGTTCTATAATGTCCAAAGCGCAATAACTCGGTACCCAATGCACAATACAGTTTTTTGGGGGTATGGATATGAGATGCATGACAATAAAAATCTAAGTTTACTGAAGATACGCTATTAAAAAAATAATAATGTGCCAATGTATATATATATGCATCATGCAAAAGTTGACACAACCTTGGGAAAGGGAAAGCTTATTTCAATTTGATTGTTAAGTAATGTGCGTGCAGAGGAAATTGTTCATTTAAAACTGTAGATGACGTGTATGATATGTAAGAATAATATACATTGTTGGTAGAAAAGGTGACAAAGATGATTTCGAATTGAAACCTTTTTTAAGGCTGCACTAAATTAATTCTACGTTTAACGTCAACCTTCAGATCCAAAACCTAGGAGGGAGGGAGATAAATTA